>WNWK01003382.1:137500-169061 GCA_009830355.1 Cherax destructor | reverse complement strand
AGGTGTTGGCAGTGGTATTAGCGGTACTGTGCCAATAAATGATTTACAAATCCGACAAGTTGATAAATGAGACACTTGTGCAACATTTGGGAATCTTTATTCTAGAAACGTTTCGCCCGCCAGTGGTTTCTTTAGTCCAATGTAGAGAAAGATAGTGGTCGTGTGTTTGATAATTAGTCATCTCCACCTGTTGAGATGACACGGGGTCGAGGGCGGGGACGTCGGTTTGGCTGAAATTATCGTGATAGTTGGGCAGCATGCCGACTATCCTGAGTAATACGCACAGTACGCCACCACTGGTGGCGTACTGTGCGTTAGACTGAAAAATGGCCGAACACGAGTTACCGGCAAGTAAATCTTGGTCGGACATAAGAGCTGTGAGTGTTTGATGCTGAGAGCAACATCAACTTGCAACATCAACTTGCAACATCAACTTGCAACATCAACTTGCAACATCAACTTGCTTGTATCGGTTACGACTGAACAACGAGAATATAGCCACCATCTCGTCTTTCCTCTCCTCCCCATCTACCTTAGACTTGCCTTCAAGAACAGTATCGTCCAACTAGGGGCTATTGATCCCCTGCATCAAGCTTTTACCCGACCCACAAAGGTCTGTGTATGTATTATTCAGGTCGTAGACGCCATCCTGCACCTCCCCTCCACTGTCTTTTCCTCCCACCTACACTGTCCCCACCATTGAGACCCTTCCCTTCTACCATATCCCCCTCTCCCATCTCCCGTCCATATTCCCGTCTCCTAGAAGCGTCTGTTCCTTCAGCTTATCAAGTATTCTGCTTCTGAGCAATTGATGTTCTCTCACATGCCCAACTCGACTCAGCCACAACTCTTCTTTCACGTGTCTACTCACCATCCTACCCTACACTCTACATCACCAAACTACTGTCTGTAACTCCCATCCACGACCCCACCTTCCACCCACTCTCCCTTACCTTCCATCCACTCTCCTTACCTACCACCCACTCCCTACTACCCACTTCCCTTACCTTACACTCACTGTTATCCCAAATTCGCAGTAACCCTCATACTTCCCTATCCAGCCGTCTCACACGCCAGTGAAGAGGCGGGGCCAGCAGCTATGAATCGACCCCTGCAACCACAACTAGGTGAGTGTACACACACAAACAATCATTAGGACAATTATTGGAAAAATAGCAATAAGACCAGACAAGATATTGCACTTGATTTATAATATTGTGTTGAATAAATAAGCAGTAGCTTTTTTCTAAATTTCATTAGAGGAGATAAATAGGTAAACAAATGAAAGATAGACACATTGTCTGTATTTTAAATATTGGCAGTAAACACCTTTAAAATCACACACGAAATAGATGTGAAAATGGTAGGCAGTACTGACAGGTTGATACGTAAGACACGTGTACAAGAGTTAGGTATCTTTTTTTCCGAAACGTTTCGCCCACACAGTAGACTTCTTCAGTCGAGTACAGAAGAGTTAGCAAAAGCAGTAGAAATGTGAAGACGATTTAATCAGTCCATCGGCCTTAAAGACGTAGTTTTGGAGGGGTCAGCCCCTCAGTCTGGAACAATGTGAAGTTGAAGCAACAGTATGGAGACTTGTATACCTGTCAAAGGTCAGGAGAAACAGAGGCGCAAAACTGTATTTTGTTGGCTTTCGATAGATTCTGGCTACACCCTGGAGGCAGTCTCTGGGTAGGAAGAAGCAGCAGTGTTGATGTAGACAGCCTGACTGTCTGCATAGACAGCCATGCTGTCTGCCAGCTGAGTTCATATTTCGTGCCATGCTAGTTTCCATAGTATTCCGCCAGAGGGCAAGCCGGTAGGCGTACCCACGTCTACCAGACCCGCCCTGTCCCACTCTCACTCGGCGCCCAGACTTCACTCAGTCAATAGGCCTCCTACTCTCCTCTCGCAAGGGGCATGGCCCACCTGGGCCATGGCCACAGCACGCAGCCTGTTACCCGCCCCTTTTATTCCAAATAAAGTAAGAAGCCTCCGAAGCCTTATCATTTCAACCACGCCTCCTAAGACGACAAAGAACATATCGTTATATTGACAAACACCATGCATGGCTTCAAGATAAGGTACAACTGATCCCTCCCCCTAAAAGGTAGAAAGTGGTGAGAGAAGGTGACACACTCGCACCTGCCAGCACTACCGGTGAGTAGCGTCAGATCCATAATGGGAGTTAGTGCCTCGTGGCACTCCCTCGCATCCTCTCACCAGGGTCTTGGACAATTCTCAGGCATACACGTGATGCCTTCCATTTGATAATTGCCAACCAGCCGCTATTCTCGTCATTCTCAGTGCCGATGTTACCCAGCATAGGAGATGCAACACGGGCCTCTCTCTCTCTCTCTCTCTCTCTCTCTCTCTCTTTTTTTTTTTTTTTTATAACTGTTATTTATAAATAGAATACAGTGCCAATAAGTAACTAAACAAGAATGGGCAACGATTACGTATCTTCATTCCGAAACGCTTGCACGCAGCAGGCTTCATCAGTCGAGTAAGAGGTGGCAAATATAGAGACGACAGAAGCAGAGAGGTAAAGATAATGTTATCAGTCCATCAACCTGATGTAGTTTGAGGTAGTCAGCCCCTCAGCCTGGAGAAGTGCTCAACGTCACGGTCTTGGGCCGTGTGAATGAGAGAACATGAGAAAGAGAAGTGGGGCTAGTACTGTGCCTTGGGGACACAGGACTCTTCATCGCAGCAGCCTCAGATTTTACTCTTCGGGTCCTGGTAGGTAAGAATATAAATATCCATCTGCCCACCTTACCAGTTATCCCATGGACATGGGATAACCACGGTAACCATGGTACATGGGATAAACACGGTTAACCATGGTACACATGGGATAACCACGGTTAACCATGGTACACATGGGATAACCATGTTAACCATGGTAAAATGGGATAACCATGTTAACCATGGACACATGGGATAACCATGGTACACATGGGATAACCACGGTTAACCATGGTACTGAACTTTCTCTTGCTGGACATTAACTTTACTACCTTTAAGAGGAAGAATGGTATTAGGACCTAACTCTGGAAATTTGTGGACCTTAACCTCTTCATTATGGACCTTAACCCTTCATTATGGACCTTAACCTCTTCATTATGGACCTTAACCTCTTCATTATGGACCTTAACCCCTTCATTATGGCCCTTTAAACCCTCTTCATTGTGGACCTTAACCCTTCATTATGGACCTTAACCTTTCATTATGGACCTTAACCCTTCATTATGGACCTTAACCTCTTCATTGTGGACCTTAACCTCTTCATTGTGGATCTAATCTCTTATTATGGATCTAACCCTCTTCATCATAGACCTAACCCCTAAATTATGGACCTAACCCTAAATACATTTGAAGTTAGAAGAGAAATTCCAAGTCAAAAGTTATTATTATAATTAGTCACTGAAGGGTACTAAGTCCATAGACGTACAGCGTCTGAAAGATGATGGGATTGGCAGTTAAATGGATTCCTGATGAAGGTAAGAGAGAGACACACACACACACACACCACACACACACACACACACACACACAAAAAGAGAGGGAAATGACGAACCAGCGAGACTGGACCTAGTATTCACCCTGAGTAGTGCAGATTTGAGACATCACATGAAAGCCCCCTTGGGGCCAGTGATCATATAATTCTAAGTTTCGAATACATAGTAGAGTTACAAGGGAGGGGAAGCAGGAAGGGCTGCACAAATGAAGCCAAACTACAAGAAAGGTGACTATGTGGGCATGAGGAACTTCCTGCACAGAGTTCAGTGGGACAGAGAGATGGCAGGGGTCAGTAGACGATGATGGAATATAGACAACAATTTGCAAGGAAGCTGAGGAGAGGTTTATACCCAAGGGTAACAGGAGAAGCGAAAAGACAGGATGAGCCCATGGTTCACCCAAAGGTGCAGGGAAGCCAAAACCAAGTGTAAGGGAATGGAAGAGGTACAGAAGGCAAAGAACCCGGAGAATAAGGAGAGCAGTCGTAGAGCCAGAAATGAATATGCACAGATCAGAAGGGAGGCCCAAAGACAGTACGAGAATGACATAGCAGCGAAAGCCAATCGACCTAAAGCTGCTGCAGCCACATCAGAGGAGAACAACAGTCAAGGACCAGGTGATCAGGCTGAGGAAGGTAGGAGGGAGGTCACAAGAAATGACCGGAAGTGTGTGAGGAGCTCAACATGAGATTCAAAGAGGTGTTCACAGAGGAGATAGAAGGGCCTCCAGAAAAGGGGGAGAGGTAGGGTACACCATCAAGTGCTGGACACAATACACACAAATGAGGAGGAAGTGAAGAGGCTACTAAGCGAGCAGATACTTCAAAGGCGATGGGGCCAGATAACATCTCTCCATGGGTCCTGAGAGAGGGAGCAGAGGAGCTATTTTACCCCTAACAACGATCTTCAACACATCTATCGAAACAGGCAACTACCTGAGGTTTGGAAGACAGCAAATGTAGTTCCAATTTTAAAAAGGAGACAGGAACGTAGCACTAAACTACAGACCAGTGTCACTGACATGTATTGTTGCAAGGTCATGGAGAAGATAGTCAGGAGAAGGGTGGTTGAGCACCTAGAAAGGAATGAGCTTATCAACGACGGCCAACACGGTTTCAGGGACGGGAAATCCTGTGTCACAAACCACTGGAGTTCTACGACAGGGTGACAGCGATAAGGCAAGAGAGAGAGGGGTGGTAGATTTGCATATTCTGGATTGTAAGAAGGCGTTTGACACAGTTCCACACAAGAGATTAGTGCAGAAGCTGGAGGACCAGGCAGGGTAACAGGGAAGGCACTACATTGATCAGGAATACCTGTCAGGGAAACAGCGAGTCATGGTACGTGGCGAGGTGTCAGAGTGGCGCCGGTGACGAGCGGGGTTCCACAGGGGTCAGTCCTGGGACCAGTGCTGTTTCTGGTATTTGTGAACGACATGACGGAAGGAATAGACTCCGAAGTGTCCCTGTTTGCAGATGATGTGAAGTTGATGAGAAGAATTCAATCGGACGAGGACCAGGCAGAACTACAAAGGGATCTGGACAGCCTGCAAGCCTGGTCCAGCAACTGGCTCCTGGAGTTCAACCCCACCAAGTGCAAAGTCATGAAGATTGGGGAAGGGCAAAGAAGACCGCAGACGGAGTACAGCCTAGGGGGCCAGAGACTGCAAACCTCAATCAAGGAAAAAGATCTTGGGGTGAGTATAACACCAGACACATCTCCTGAGGCGCACATCAACCAAATAACTGCTGCAGCATATGGGCGCCTAGCAAACCTAAGAACAGCATTCCGACATCTTAATAAAGAATCGTTCAGGACCCTGTACACTGTGTACGTTAGGCCCATATTGGAGTATGCAGCACCAGTTTGGAACCCACACCTAGCCAAGCATGTGAAGAAGCTCGAGAAAGTGCAAGGTTTGCAACAAGACTAGTCCCGGGTTAAGGGTATGTCCTACGAGGGAGGTTAAGGAAATGGACCTGACGACACTGGAGGACAGGAGAGATAGGGAGACATGATAACAACATATAAGATACTGAGAGGAATTGACAAAGTGGACAGAGACAGAATGTTCCAGAGATGGGACACAACAACAAGGGACACAGATGGAAGTTGAAGACTCAGATGAATCACAGAGATGTTAGGAAGTATTTCTTCAGTCACAGAGTTGTCGGGAAGTGGAACAGTTTAGGAAGCGATGTAGTGGAGGCAGGCTCTATACATAGCTTTAAGCAGAGGTATGATAAAGCTTATGGCGCAGGGAGAGTGACCCAGTAGCGGCCAGTGAAGAGGCGGGGCCAGGAGCTTTGACTCGACCCCTGCAACCACAACTAGGTGAGTACAACTAGGTGAGTACACACACACACACACACACACGCACGCGCGCTCAGGCAATTCTTTATGCCTTCTCTGAACCTTGCTAATTAGAACAACTAAACTTCTTTTGCAATATAAAAAAATCTCAAGGCGAGGTGGCAGGCACATAAATTGTTTACACTGTTAACATCTTAATTGTTTACACTGTTAACATCTTAATTGTTTACACTGTTAACATCTTAATTGTTTACACTGTTAACATCTTAATTGTTTACACTGTTAACATCTTAATTGTTTACAAGGTTAACATCTTAATTGTTTACACTGTTAACATCTTAATTGTTTACACTGTTAACATCTTAATTGTTTACACTGTTAACATCTTAATTGTTTACACTGTTAACATCTTAATTGTTTACAAGGTTAACATCTTAATTGTTTACAAGGTTAACATCTTAATTGTTTACACTGTTAACATCTTAATTGTTTACACTGTTAGCATCCTAATTGATTACACTGTTAATATCCTAATTGTTTACACTGTTAACATCCTAATTGTTTACACTGTTAACATCCTAATTGTTTACACTGTTAACATCCTAATTGTTTACACTGTTAACATCCTAATTGTTTACACTGTTAACATCCTAATTGTTTACACTGTTAACATCCTAATTGTCACTGTTAACATCCTAATTGTTTACACTGTTAACATCCTAATTGTTTACACTGTTAACATCCTAATTGTTTACACTGTTAACATCCTAATTGTTTACACTGTTAACATCCTAATTGTTTACACTGTTAACATCCTAATTGTTTACACTGTTAACATCCTAATTGTTTACACTGTTAACATCCTAATTGTTTACACTGTTAACATCCTAATTGTTTACACTGTTAACATCCTAATTGTTTACACTGTTAACATCCTAATTGTTTACACTGTTAACATCCTAATTGTTTACACTGTTAACATCCTAATTGTTTACACTGTTAACATCTTAATTAAACTTCTGCTTATTTTTCTGTCTGACGCTATATAACTAAGCTGTGAGTGCCTGGCATCTGAGATGACAATAATCTAGCCTCTGGTGTGGCACGTTTCTCCAAGGAGCATGTGGCATCATGCTCTCCTTGTATTCTTTGAATACCCTTCCTCAACCCTACCTAATTCAGTGAATGACATTGCTCCTGACGACGGTTCTAAGTTGAAAGGCCTCAAGCTCTGTTTATAAAAAGATCCATTATTAAATTGAATACGCGCAGCATTATATATATATAATATATATATATATATATATATATATATATATATATATATATATATATATATATATATATATATATATATATATATATATTGTGTTTGTGTGTGCTGCATTAGGTAAAACTTGCGATTTTGGCTTAAATAGCTAACCCTTCTTGCCGAATAAGGCAAGCGAAAATTTTGTATACAATAATTTCGCAAAAATCTTTCTGAACCTAACGAAAAAAACATATTTTATTGTTTGTTTATTATTAAATTATTGTAAACTTATCTAAAATATATTTAGTTGGATTAAGCTAAATTAAATTGCGCTTGTTATAATAAGGTTAGGTAAGTTTTATCTTTAAACGTATAAAATAAATTTTTAGAAAGGACTTAATTTTAAACGAGTTGTTGTTAATTGACCAATTTTACTTATTCGCACGACACACACACACACACACACACACACTATATATATATATATATATATATATATATATATATATATATATATATATATATATATATATATATATATATATATATATATATATATAATGAGGAGAGAAAGAAAGATATATAATGCATAAGTTTAAAGTGGGGAGATTTTATTAATCACTTACTTGATACATAGTTAATGTGGTTTCTTAGTACCAAGTGGCAGTTGCGTCTGCATTGCAGTCCCATGTCTGCACTATAATAATTCCACTCTAAATTACGTCGATAATTCCATTTCTTACTTTCAATCTTTTTTTATTAATTGCATTACTAAAATATGCTTAACGTAGGGTGTGTGTGTGTGTGTGTGTGTGTGTGTGTGTGCGCGCGCGCGTTCTAAGAGGCACTCGACCCCTTCTATGTACTTAGGATCATAAATCTCGCCTGAACCGTTCCGGACGAGATACTTTATGGAGTTCAATTTGCGAGGGAATTGATTAATCTGTCTCTAAGATAAACACTGCTGATGAGCCTTGTGCCAAAGACCTATTTTTCATGCGGTCCGGAGCCTAATTTATATTCGTTTGGACCTGTCTTACATTTTTTCCTCTCTATAAGGCATTTTTAGTGACACACACACACACACACACAAGGGACTCTAGCTGTTTCAAGCGATCTAGAAATGATAAAAAAAAAAAAAAAACGTGAAATTCTGGAAAAGTTGAAAACTTACGCTGAGGCAGAGATCAAAACGAAATGAAACTCCGGTTTTGCATTTTTTATAAGTAAATGCGACAAAAAAAATAAAAAAAATTATAGGCAATAAGAAATGTTGATGAAAACTCAGAGATGTGAGAAAATCAGATTTGTAATATCCGAATTTAAGGGAGTTTAAGAGAAATTTATATATCTCTAGCATGAATGTTATTGATTAACTGAAGATGAAGTTTAACCTGATCTAACTTGACCTAAATTAACCTAACCTAGTCTGACCTAAATTAACCTAACCTAGTCTGACCTAAATTAACCTAACCTAGTCTGACCTAAATTAACCTAACCTAGCCTAGCCTAAATTAACCTAACCTAGCCTAGCCTAACCTAACTTAACCTAACTTAATAACCTAACTTAACAACTTAACCTGTCTTCACAAAACCTAAACATATCTAACCCACCTCCCTGTCTAAAACCTATTACTAGAAAATAATTCCCCTTCTCTCCTACCCTCGGTGACCCGAGCCTCTCCTGCCACCTAAGAACCCTTTACAACTTTCAGTAACCTACCACCTATTCCAGACAGTTGCAGCATCCGCCACATAGCTTCCCTATCCACCCTATCATATGCCTTTTCTAAATCCATAGATGTAAAAGTTCATTATCTTTAGATTCTACACATCTCCCTACCCTTCTTAAACCCTTCTCTTATTACTATTAATTATCATTATTGTTATTATCACGCGGAAGCGATAAATCTGTATGGATCACAGTGCCTGGGTTTTGCGCATGAAGTTATACAGATGAGGTTTACCCTTTAAGTGGGTAACTACGACTCGCCTCATCAGACACCTGACACTTTCCTCTTTCCTGAGAGACAAAATATGATTTCTAGTAATGTCTGTTACGGTGTGTGTATCCTTTATCTGTATCCATGAAGCTGTGCTTTACAGAGGACCTTTACGAACATTTGTGAGTAACATTCATTCAGAGAGTTGGTTAAAAATTCACTCTGTTGTTTGCTATGTTTCAAACTTATCGACTACATGATGGAGGGTCATCGAGACTGCCTACCAACTGTACACCACCACATGTCATGAATACTTTAACCACTGCAGTGGGGATTAAAGTACTCTCAGCGTTATCCTAGATAATTTACATATATGTTACTATCATTATCTGTCAGGCCACAGCAGAATTCGAACCTGCAAACACAGAGTACACAGTATTTTATCCACACAGGTCTGGAGTCTGTGTGGATAGCGTACTGTGTACTCTGATGCCGAGTTTGCAGGTTCGAATCCTGCTGTAGACTGAAAGACAGTGTTTGTAAATAATTTCGCCCGTTTGAGAATTATTAAGCATATGTTACTATGTATGATATATATATATATATATCCTTGCAAGGCCCCCCACCCACACGAGTAATAAAGAACTGTTGGGTTCTTGTGTGGCATTTCCAGCAAATGATGAGAAATTAACATCTCATCCCTGAAGCATAATAAGTGTCGATAATACACAATTTTCTTTCGTGAAGTGATGATTGTGTTTAGATCAGACGAAATAAGCATCGTTCCCGCTGATGATAACGTTAGTACGTAAGTGTTTTACAGAAAAGGCAGATGTGATCAGAGCGAAATTATATCCGAGTTAGAAATTGGACAGAAGTTTTACGTTGCAATTAATGGTGAGAATTACTAGGCTAGCAGCTGTCAATGGCCGCCTTCCGCTAGGGAAGATACACTGCGAGGTGTCCTCCAACCACAACCAGTACTGCAATCATCCCTTACAACCACCACAACCAGTACTGCAATCATCCCTTGCAACCACCACAACCAGTACTGCAATCATCCATCGCAACCACCACAACCAGTACTGCAATCCATCGCAACCACCACAACCAGTACTGCAATCATCCCTTGCAACCACCACAACCAGTACTGCAATCATCCCTCGCAACCACCACAACCAGTACTGCAATCATCCATCGCAACCACCACAACCAGTACTGCAATCATCCATCGCAACCACCACAACCAGTACTGCAATCATCCATCGCAACCACCACAACCAGTACTGCAATCATCCATCGCAACCACCACAACCAGTACTGCAATCATCCATCGCAACCACCACAACTAGTACTGCAATCCATCGCAACCACCACAACCAGTACTGCAATCCATCGCAACCACCACAACCAGTACTGCAATCATCCATCGCAACCACCACAACCAGTACTGCAATCCATCGCAACCACCACAACCAGTACTGCAATCATCCATCGCAACCACCACAACTAGTACTGCAATCATCCCTCGCAACCACCACAACCAGTACTGCAATCATCCCTCGCAACCACCACAACCAGTTCTGCAATCATCCCTTGCAACCACCACAACCAGTACTGCAATCATCCCTTGCAACCACCACAACCAGTACTGCAATCATCCCTCGCAACCACCACAACCAGTACTGCAATCATCCCTCGCAACCACCACAACCAGTACTGCAATCATCCCTTGCAACCACCACAACCAGTACTGCAATCATCCCTTGCAACCACCACAACCAGTACTGCAATCATCCCTTGCAACCACCACAACCAGTACTGCAATCATCCCTTGCAACCACAACAACCAGTACTGCAATCCCTCGCAACCACCACAACCAGTACTGCAATCAGCCCTTGCAACCACCACAACCAGTACTGCAATCAGCTCTTGCAACCACCACAACCAGTACTGCAATCATCCCTTGCAACCACCACAACCAGTACTGCAATCATCCCTCGCAACCACCACAACCAGTACTGCAACCATCCCTTGCAACCACCACAACCAGCATTGCAACCATCTTCGCAACGACCACAACCAGTACTGCAACCATCCCTTGTAGCCATCACAACCAGTACTGCAACCATCCCTCGCAACCACCACAACCATCTCATTACCTATCACTACCACCACGAGACCTTCCCTCCTGCTTCACCACTACCACAACTAGATAAGTCTAGATTTAGAAAGGATATAGGAAAGTATTGGTTTGGAAATAGGGTAATTGATGAGTGGAACAGTCTGCCTAGTAGGGTTATTGAAGCTAGGACCTTGGGTAATTTCAAATTTAGGTTGGATAAATTCATGAGTGAGAGGGGTTGGATTTGAGTGGGACTCGCACATAAGTAAATAGAATTATCAAAGCTTATTTCTTGGGTAGCATTGAAAATTGGGTGGATTGTGAAGGACCTGCCTAGTATGGGCCAACAGGCCTGCTGCAGTGTTCCTCCTTTCTTATGTTCTTAACTATTATTTCTCGACTCTCGACCTCACAACAATCCTCTCACCACCAACACCACAATATTCCCCACTCACCATTACATCAGATTTCATTTCTCTGCCTGGTGCTGGCTGTCTTGAAGACTGGGAATTCCCAAGTGATAGCAACTCCAACTTTTCTGGGACGAAACCTCCATTCACCCCAAAGCTGATGAGCACTTGACGATATCAACACTGGCCAACCCCCACTGAAGTCTCTCAGCTCAAGTTAAGTTCAACACCTTTTATGAGCTCCATCCCGTGTGATTGAATAAGACTGGGAGAAACATGATTAGCGTTTGATCCCACTGTGTAACTGTCATCTAGAACAGTGTAGCAGCACACTGCTGACGTTTCAGAAATTTTGGTAAGTAATAAAACCTTAAATGTCTATTGTTCTAGAAAAAAATAATAATGAATGTACGACTTTAGTACGGAGTGGGACGACCTCTTTTGAGTCTCTCGGCCCCATAAGCAGCGCCGGAGCTGACTCCATCTTCGGTGACTGACATCTCCCATATGTGCGTATGTCATACGCCGGACGGGGGGGATGGGACGCGGGGAGGTTAGGAATGAGCGTTACACCAGTACCCTCGGCAGAGATAATTAGTATTTTAATCAGGTACACAATTTAACAACTTGCACTTGAGTGGTCACTTGAAGATTTAAAACCTCTGAAACCCAATTATGTTACTAAGGGGGTGCAAAGCGGCCTCATTACCACTTACTAGCCCAGTAGCGTTTCATCACCACAACCTCACAACTCAGCCACTTTTCATCTCCACCTATCGAAACATAGGATACGCAGGAACTGCAGTAGGAAGCTTCCATGTACTACCACATCCGGTTAATCCTCTGGCTTCGAGGACGACAAATAGCCTGTACCATATATATATATATATATATATATGTATAATTTTATTAACACATGGGCCGTCTCCCACCAAGGCAGGGTGACCCGAAAATAAGACTTTATCATCACTCACTCCATCACTGCCTTGCCAGAGTCAAGTCTACACTACAGTTATAAAACTGCAACGTATCAACACCCCTCCTTTAGAGTGCAGGCACTGTACTTCCCACCTCCAGGACTCAAGTCTGGTTAAGAAGTTTCCCCTGAATCCTTTCATAAATGTTACTTTGCTCACACTCCAACAGCACGTGAAGTCATAAAAATCATTCGTCTCCACTCACTCCTAACACGCTCACGCACGCTTGCTGCAAGTCCAAGCCCCTCACACACAAAACCTTTTTTACCCCCTCCTTCCAACCTATCCTAGAACGACCCCTACCCTGCCTTCCTTCCACTACAGATTTATATGCCATCCATCCAAGTCATTCTGTTTTGTTCTATCCTTTCTAAATGTCTAAACCACCTCAACAACTCTTCCTCTGTCCTCTGGATAATACTTTTAGAAACATCGCACCTCTTTCTAATCTCCTAGTTACCGATTCTCTGCATTATATTCATATCACACATTGCCCTCAGACACGACATCTCCACTGCCTCCAGCCTTCTCCTTGTTGCAATATTCACCACTCATGCTTCACACCCATATAAGAGCGTTGGTACCACTATACTTACACATTCCCTCTTTGCTTTCATACATAACGTTTTTTTTTTTGTCTCCACAGATTCCTCAGTGCCCCACTCACCTTTTTCCCCTCATAAATTCTATGATTTACCTAATCTTTCATAAGACAATCTGCTGACAAGTCCACTCCCAAATACCTGAATACATTCACTTCCTCCATACTCCCTCCCTCCATTCTTTCACTACATAATTTTTTTTATCCTCATCACTTTGCTCTTTCCTATGTTCACTCTTAATTTCCTTCTTTTACATACCTTACCAAACTCATGCACCAGCCTCGGCAACTTCTCTTCAGAATCTCCCAAAACCACAGTGTCATCAGCAAAAAGCAACTAAAACAACTCCCACTTTGTGTTAGATTCACTCTTTTAATCCCACACCTTTTGCCAACATCCGAGCATTCACTTCTCTTACAACCACATCTATAAAAATATTAAACCACGGTGACATCAAGCATACCTGCCTAAGGCCTACTTTTACTGGGAAATAATCTCCCTCTTTCCTACGTACTCTAACCTAAGCCTCACTATCCTCATAAAAAACTTGACTGTTTTCAGTAACCTACCACCTATTCCACACATTTGCAACATCTGCCACATTGCCTCCCTATCCACCCAGTCTTATGCCTTTTCCAAATCCATAAATGCAACGAAAACCGCTCTACCCTTATCTAAATACTGTTCACCTATATGCTTCACTGTAAACACTTGGTCTATACACTTCTTACCCTTCCTAAAGCCTCCTTGTTCATCTGCGATCCTGCTGTCCGTCTCACTCTTTTTCTTTTCAAAAATAGCTCTACCATACATTTTACCAGGTATACTCAACAGACTTATTCCCCTATAATTTTTACACTCTTTTGTCCCCTTTGGTTTTATACAAAAGAACTATACATGCTCTCTGCCAATCCCTAGCTACCTTCCCCTCTTCCATACATTTGTTAAATAAATAAATAAATATATATATATATATATATATATATAAACTATTAATGTGCATGATAGGCTTGTTAGGTAGAAATATTATTGTTTTATGAGCCAAGTCTGCAAGAATAATTTTGGCTGAATTAGCGGAAGGGGGGTAGCAGTCACGACACAAGTATCTTCACATAAACGAAAACGAGGGAAGAGTCGCATTTATCCATCAGGTAAGTGAAGTTAATAAGTTGTAACTTAACCTGTGAATTTCACGCTTCCTCCTCTGTAACCGTAAAAAAAAAAAAAATACTAAAACGCCACAGACGTTTTACATCTGCTGCTGCACCTTGACGTGTCCTTAACGTGTTGTAACGTCCACCACTACAGCGGTGGCACCAATGACTCAAGTCATCTTACTGACAAATAACAGTGTGCCGGGGGATGGAGGAAGTTTCTTGACATACGTCAGCGCTGAAGGATCTATACAGCACTTTTTGTTTTTTAATTTAATAATCCCTGACGAATAAACTAGCATCAGCTGTAGATTAAACGCCTTTAAGACGACAGCAGTTCAGGGTGTCAGCTGCCACGCGGACAAGACATGCAGTAACCACTCTCCTCTCCGCTGGTAAATGAAACGAACCAGTATTGCGCTCTTTGGGTCGCTCCACTCTCTTATTTGTCCATTAACTCCAAATCTTCATCAGGTGGATTATGTGTTATATATATATGCTCTTATACCTTATAACAGGGACTTTGGTGTGGGTGGAACCACGACTGACACTAGTTTTCTAAGCGTAATCGAGTAACAGCCTTGTGCTGCAATTGGTTGCCATCTGTTCATGCTGTTCTGAGGTGTGTGTGTGTGTGTGTTTTATAATACCATTAATTGCTATCTTCCTCCTCTAACTCTTAACAGTAAAATAAAAAAAATAATATAAATCCTCATAGGCATCTTTTGTGTTTACAATATTTTTTAACTTCATATCATCAGTATAGTTGATTGTAGTACCTCGCTCTCGTTAGATCTACAGTTATAAAAATATTGTAGATCTGCAGTTATGCACAACTTTGTACCCCACGAATTTTAGATACCTATTGTATGACGGTAAAGGAGAACTTCTCTATATCTTAAATTAAACTAGAAATGTCGAGTGTTCTTTTCCCATCTCTGAATGAGGTCTTCTTCAGCAGGTTTTACCCAAGTCTCCGTTAAAATCATAAATCGGAAGTCGATATTTAATGACGTAATATATCAGTTACCTGTGTGTGTATGTTAAGATCTGACGTGGCGGATAAACGCAGAGATATATTCACGTTTTTTCTAAGGATATTTCTAACCGCGTTTTTTTTCATAGTTCCTGCAGTTGTCAGCAGCAGTACGCTGACTGTTGCTGACGTTAGAATTAGCTATTAAATACCAATTTTGATAAGTATTCAACTTGTACAACATGTTATCTTAACACATTATACCAGGAATACGATACCTGCTGTCTATTGTTTTGCAATAGACGGGACAAAAGCAGCAGTACGTGGAACTGCGGTCGTGCATTTGTTTCACAGAGTGAACCAGATGTTGAAAGGTTGGATGCTTGTGGAACAGAACAGACCTGTAGTTCAGAGCCCCCTGTCTTTTTCCTTTTTAAGTTACTGGGACAACATTCACTGTCTTCCATACCTCTGGCAGTTGCCATGTTTCAGTCGATTTGTTGAAAATCACTGCTAGTACTTCACAATAGCAATGATTTCTGCAGAACCCACGGAGAGAGGCTCTCTGGTCCCATTGCCTTCAAGGTAACTAGCTCATTCAGTAGTCTCTTCCCCTCGCCTCCCGTTGTTTGTATTGTGTTCAGTACTCGCTGATGCACTCTTTCTTTTTGACTCTGGTCATTTTTCCGATTCCACTGACAATACTTCCCTAAATTTTTTTTTCAGCTCCTCACAGACTTCCTAGTCATTCCTGAGCTTCCTTCTTTCTTCAGCCTTATTACCTGGTTCTTCACTGCTGTCTTCCTTCGGATGCTGTACATCAACTTGGACTCAGATTTTGGCATTTGATGCTATGTCATTCTCATTTTGCCGTTTAGCCTCTCTTCTTACCCACCTGTATTCACTTCTGACTCTTCTGGTTGCTTCTCTATTCTGTAGTGTCTCCTTTTTTGTATATTTTCCATTCTCTTGCGCTTTTAGCAAATGCCTACCTGCATCTGTGTGTGTGTGTGTGTGTGTGTGTGTGTGTGTGCAAAACATCGTTACGCTAGAGGGGGGAGACTCCGCCAGGTAGGTCCTGCATCGATCACCAGGTCGTGGAAATTAAGAACGAGTTAACATATCACAAGGCCGCCGTGCTGTCAAAACCAGCGGCAACGAGCCTTAAATAACCTTGTTAGCAGTCGGTCTGACAGGACTAGCGTGTCATGGAGGCGCTGACATGAGCGTGTCTGTGTGTGATTACATATTTGTGATTACAGGAGCAAGGCTGTGCTCGCGGTGTCCCTTCTTCAGCGTTTAGTGTGTCCTATCATTTTTAAATGTCTCCTGTGGTTGTGGAACACACTGTCTACTCTTGGATTTCATTCCAGCGGTATACACACACTCTGTTTCCCCAAGATATACTTTATTAAATCCTTTCAAGATCGCCTTTCCCTTTACAATAGCGACCTGTTATTCTTCTGTTTTCTTGATATAGACTGCATTACCTCCAGTTTCCCAGACGCTGTTTACACCTACGGTTTTAGGTCTTCTCTATAAAGGTAATAATAATAAAAAAATAATATCTTTAATTCTACAAGTACATGTACAAGGTATACAGTCCTAGCTGACATCAATGACATCCTACTATATAGAAAGCCGTTTGTTATGCAGAGTATTTCGGGCAAATTAGGTCAATTTTCTCACAGGATGCGACCCACACCAGTCGACTAACACCCAGGTAACCATTTTACTGATGGGTGAACACTGGACAGCAGGTGTAAGGAAACACGCCCAATGTTTCCACCCTTGCCGGGAATCGCACCCGGACCTCAGCGTGTGAAGCGAGAGCTTCACCTACCAGGCCACGAGCCACCTTATGTAATAGTAGTTAGCCACCATCAACATTATATTTATAAATAAATTTTTATCAGTTTTAACGTATAATTTGGTGATCTTATATTTTGTTTTCAAGACTCATAGTTCTGATAGCCAGTTGTTGCAAGTGCTTGAACTTTTAATATTTTATTTACTGTGCAAGTTGCACATTCCAGTTTTTCTCTACAAAATATCATGAACAGTCTTTTTTTCCATCATATCCGTGTATGTGAAGGCAAATTTTAAATTTGATATTTAATTAATATTTGATTACTCCCAAAATATTAATATTTCACAAATGATTATATTCTTATCGCTCGTTAGTTCTTTTTTCTGTTACAAACACGTATGTTAAATTCCATTATCCATTTATCTGCCTAACTTATTTCGGTCTTCTAGAAGGCCTTTGCAGCAATTTTTATTTTACATTATAAGAGGTTTTTTCCATCTGCAATAATCATATAAATATTTATTCCCTCTGGCAGATCATTATAAATATTGCTGGAGTAAGCACTGATCCTACGTTTGAGTGTATGTAAAGAGTGCGTAGCAGAACAAAAGCCAGACATCATTGCTATCACAGAGACAAAACTAACGGAGGCAATATCTGATACCACACTGCCAGTATTGGTACCAACTATGATGGAAGGGACGAAAAAAAAAAGCAGAGCCAGAAGAGGAACCAGTGATGGTTCGAGGAAATGAAGAAGGACAGAAAGTATTGAGAATTCTGACCACATCCATGGCACAAACATGACGTGGAGGAAACCAGTAGGAGAAGTGGCTGTAATGAAGAAGCCTCAACCTAACAGCAGGAGACCTAGATGGGAATACGAGGAGACACACACACACACACACACACACACACACACACACACACACACAATTACCAGCGTGGTTGAGAGCTCGTCATTATGGCCGTTGTGATACCTGTTTAACGGGCACCTGTGAGGTGGGGGATTAGGTGAGGTGAGGGAGGGTAGGTGAGGAGGCGAGGAAGCAGGTGCGTGTTCTCCAAGCCCCCCTCCCTCTTCTGCATGCAGGAAATTTTCCCCTTGCATGCATTAATATCCCGCAGTTCAAGTTGCAGACAGCGTCCTGTTCTACTTTCAACCTCCTTATTACCAATATTATCAATTCTCTCTCTCTCTGATGATCAGAAGGTAGTGATTGCAGTAGTTACTGAGAGGAAGAAAGCACGTCGGGTGTACGTGATGCACTGTTTACGTACGTGCTTTGGGCATACCAAAGAATGAAGGGATGGGAGGTCTTGGCTACATAATTAACAGGTACCTCAGTATAGAGGTGCGTTGGTACCAAATACCGACAGTTACGAAGGACGAAGACAGACTGATAAAAAGGGAAAAGGTCTTATTGGGACAATCTTTCGCTCTATAGAGCTTTACCGAGTCCTCCTTTGTTCTGGTTAGAGCTTTACCGAGTCCTATTTTGCTCTGGTTAGAGTTTTATAGAGTCCTGTTTCGCTCTGTGTAGAGGATCATCTTTTGCTCTACTAAAGCTTTATCAAGTCGTCTCTCTATGTAGAGCTTTTTGCAAGCCTTACTGTGGTTACCTTCCACAAATATATATGCATGATAAAGCTCTACAAAGAGCGAAACATCGTCCCAGTTTAAGCTTGTTCTACGCTTTGCATCTTCACGGGGGCGAGATGAAGCGAGATTTTCTCAAGAGATGCTGCATCCATCTTTTGGGGGATGAGATGCATATCTTAGTGCTGGTGAAGGGTTCTTGATCCAGGGAATTGATGCCACCCTCCCCTTTCTCGGATCAAAACCTGATTGCCTCCCATTCCAGTGGTACTGTGAGACCCCTTCCCTACAGATTTAGCGTTCTCCCGTGACTGTACGGCTGATGTGCTGGAGTGTACTTTTGTTATAAGTGTACGTGTTGTATTATTATTGTTATTATTATACTACGAGAACCAATTTTGCTGCCCTTGTATTGTACATGTTCGTAGAGTGCGTAGTCTCTGTACGTGTTCATGGTTTCTGTGCTTGTTCGTGTCGCTGGCAGAAAGAGACCTGTGGGTTATTTAGGTCTTTTATCAAGGACTCGTTACACAAGCCGGTGGTCTTGTCAGCCCACTGGATGAATAAAGCCAATGATTGGCAAAACTTCGTCCTAATTGATTCCCTAATTACCGCCTGTGACTCCTTGTATAAATGTTGAAGTTGGATAAAGTGGCTTATCTTCGACTAACCCGTTTTTCTTCATCGTCCACACATGACTAGCGGGTGTCTGGGTTATCCCAAGAGAGGCACAACCGACGCATAGACCCGTTGCACACTGATACTAGCCGTATGCGTTATTTCTTCAGGCTCCATGCATAGACTTAAGAGCAGGTACGACAGTGCTCAAGGAGGCTGTGAGGGTGGTGAATCTGGCAAAGCGGCAAGTTGAGAGGCGGGGAACAGGAGCTGAGACTCGACCCCTGCAGCCACATAAAGCAGAGTGCAAACATGTGTAAACATGTGCACTCGCGCGCGCGCACACACACACACACACACACACACACACACACACACACACACACACACAGGACAAAATAACAGTGCTTTAATAAATAAAATAAAGCAAAAGTGTGGGTATGGTTGCAACAACAATATTGGCCTCAGCAGCAACAGCAAAGTCCGCTGCAACAACAACAGCAGCAGCTGCTGTTGCAATGACAGCAGAAGCAATACAAACAAAAGCAGACACTGTTGCAGCATAAAAGTTGCTCCATAAAAACAACAGTAGGAGATGCAACAACAGCAACAAAAATAACAAATGCAACAACATCAAGAGCTACTGCAAAGACAGAAACTGTTTCGGCAAGAATTGCACAAGTTGCTACAACAACAGGATAAGTGCTGCAAAAACAATAGAAGTTGCTACAGCAACAATAACATCAGCAACTGTGACAACAAAAGCTAAAACAACAAAATCTGCAGCAACTAAACAGAATAAGCTATTGTTGCAGATACAACAGAATCGTCTGCAGCAACAGTAACAAAAGAGACGTCGTTGCAAAAGCATTATAAGCAGCAGTAACAGCTATATAACAGGCGAAATGTGCAGTAGCAGTGTTATAAACAGGAGCAACGGTTTCACTGTTAACATTTAACAGGAGCAGCATTCAACTATTAGCAACATTAACAGGAACAGCAGTTGCACCAGCAACATTAACAGGAGCAGCAGTTGCACCAGCAACATTAACAGGAGCAGCAGTTGCACCAGCAACATTAACAGGAGCAGCAGTTGCACCAGCAACATTAACAGGAGCAGCAGTTGCACCAGCAACATTAACAGGAGCAGCAGTTGCACCAGCAACATTAACAGGAGCAGCAGTTGCACCAGCAACATTAACAGGAGCAGCAGTTGCACCAGAACATTAACAGGAGCAGCAGTTGCACCAGCAACATTAACAGGAGCAGCAGTTGCACCAGCAACATTAACAGGAGCAGCAGTTGCACCAGCAACATTAACAGGAGCAGCAGTTGCACCAGCAACATTAACAGGAGCAGCAGTTGCACCAGCAACATTAACAGGAGCAGCAGTTGCACCAGCAACATTAACAGGAGCAGCAGTTGCACCAGCAACATTAACAGGAACAGAAGTTGCAAAATTAACCCATTAACAGGAACAGAAGTTGCAAAATTAACCCATTAACAGGAACAGCAGCTGCACTGTTAACATAACAGAAACAACAGATTTCTGAATTAACCCGATACAGCAATTTTCAATCAACCATTACAGCCAGCTGATGCAGCAGTTCAACTGCAACACCAGCAGGTGTCACTGCAACACCAGCAGAGTCAGATGCAATACCACGATGTCACGAACAGCAGCATAGTGTCAGTACACCAGCAGTAGTGTCACTGCAACACCAGCAGTAGTGTCGACTGCAACACCAGCAGTAGTGTCGACTGCAACACCAGCAGCAGTGTCGACTGCAACACCAGCAGCAGTGTCGACTGTAACACCAGCAGTAGTGTCGACTGTAACACCAGCAGTAGTGTCGACTGCAACACCAGCAGCAGTGTCGACTGCAACACCAGCAGCAGTGTCGACTGCAACACCAGCAGCAGTGTCGACTGCAACACCAGCAGCAGTGTCGACTGCAGCAGCAGTGTCGACTGCAGCAGCAGTGGCGACTGCAGCAGCAGTGGCGACTGCAGCAGCGCGAGCAGCAGTGGCGACTGCAGCAGCAGTGGCGACTGCAGCAGCAGCAGCAGTTGCAGGAAGCTCAATATCCAGCATGGCAGGCGCACACGCCACGTAAATCTGAAACAGTAGGTGTTGCGTATTTAACAAGATAACATGTGAGCATTAAGCACTTATCCACATGCTAATGCGGAACTGTAAAAAAAAATATATTAAATTAGCCTCTAAAACTGAAATTGAATTATATCGTTCTGAGACGACGACCTCTGCTGGACGATAGTGAAATGTTTTTATTTAGTAAAAATTGGACGAATCAGCGGTGCTCTGCTGATTTTATCCAGTAAGTCAGCATCACAACGACGTTTCGGTGCCTTGGCAATAGTCCAGGACGAATCGAAAAGGTGTCTTCACTTTATTTTCGTAAGTGTAGGACTTTGCGAAATGTTCCAGCCTCGTTATTGTGACTATATTCCAGAAGAAGTGTTTTGGGGAAAGGAGGAATGTGAGCGTTTCGCTCTACCTAAAGATTTTCTCCTCTGCAAATAGTTTCTTTTTTTTGGCCATAGTTTTCGGCAAGTCTTGCCCTCCAAGGGGAAGCAATGTTCCATTGGAGAGACCGTGTTTTGGCAACGGGGGTCGCAATGATTCAAGTCCAATATGTTATTATTTTGAGAAATTCCCTGCTATGTGACTGTTTACACTTCTCACCAGAAACCTTTCTTATAAGTGATCCGATTAGAAAGTAACCAATACCTCTTTCAAGACACAGCGTTCAGTAGTTAAAAACACAGGAATATAAGGAACACTGCAGCCGGAAAACTGGCTCATGCATGGCAGGTTCTTATCAAAACCACCCATGTATTTCTCCAATATTTTCCCAAAGCTATCCAAGAATTTGCTTCAGTACCTCAGGTATTAATCAGACCCAGCCCTCGTCACTCGTATATTTGTCCAATCTCTCTTTAAAGCTACCCAAGGTCTATATTACCCTATTCGACACGGGAATTTGGTCTTTGCTCGTGCTGAGAGGTTTCTCTCGTCTCTACTTAATATCTTGCACTCTGATCCTCGTAACATTTAACAAATGTTGCTCACTCGAGGATATGTCAGAAGCCTTTTTTGAAGGAAAAAAAAAAAAGGTTTTGCATCAGGTTATTCTTGTTCAACTACTTTCATCCGATCTTTCTAACTTGTTTTGATCTTGAACTGGTAGTCCCACCTTCATGAGAGGTTTCAGGCTTCTGAGAAGTTAGGTTCTTGGCAGAAGAGTGAAGTGTAGACTGTACTGGAACATGTCTGTAGCCACACTCACTCTTGATACCCCCATTCTTGATGCACTCACTCTTGATACCCCCATTCTTGATGCACTCACTCTTGATACCCCCATTCTTGATGCACTCACTCTTGATACCCCCATTCTTGATGCACTCACTCATGATACCCCCATTCTTAATACACTCTCTCTTGATACACCCACTATTACTACACTCACTCTTGATACCCCCATTCTTAATACACTCACTCTTGATACACCCACTATTACTACACTCAACACCAGTCCTATTACACTTAGTTATTAAACCACAACATTCACGCTCACTCATATTACACCACACTTATTGTACCACACATATTGCACCACACTTATTTTACCACACATATTGCAGCACACATTACAATGATTTCGTATCTATTATAAGACAGTGGTAACTGCCGACATGGGCCGCCATAGGAACGACAATAAAACCACCACCTTGCTGCTGCCACGTTAGAGTACTGGCACCACTGAACGGCTCCTAATGGCATAGATACGTGTCAGGTGTTTTTTCTTTTTCGCCATCATGTATATTATTATTATTAATAGTAGTAGTAGAGGTAGTAGTAGTAACTGAAACCACTAGAGGTAATACAGCACAGGTAGAAGAATAAGGTATACAAGGAGTATACCTGGAGAGGGTTTCGGGGGTCAGTGCACCGCGGCCCGGTCTGTGACCGGGTATCTCCATTTCTTTGAATCAAGAGCCCTTCACTAGCATCAAGGCACCCTTCCCTTGAATAGTCACTAATGTATTATCCAACAACAGCGCCCATCTTGGTTTTCTCACATTATCTCCAAAAATTGTCTAAAAAAATCTATTTTTTACTTTTTTTTATTGTGTAGTTCAACATTCTTTTACCTTTTCCAAGTACGCTGTGTTCTTTATATAAGTCTTGCATGGCAAAAAAACAAATCATATGGTATCTTATCTCCATTACGAACTTTTTCACCTAATCACTCCACCCATAATTCCCTTTTTTTTTTTCTCCTGCACCTACTTTCCTATATCTTAAAAAACATTTCCTCCACATTCTTACATCACATTCGGAGGTCCTCGCCACACATCCTTCACATTCTCCTCATGACTTTTTCACTCTATTCAAATTTCCTTGCCACGAGGCCTGGTCTCAGACCTGGCCGCGGGAGCGTTGACCCCCCTGAAACCCTCTCCAGGTAAACCTCTCGCTAACCATCCCCTTCTTAAATTTATTCAGTTTCCTTGGCCCCTCCTTCTTCCAAATTTTACTCTACCAATAAAGCGTAACCCAACAGGTTAGTGTATCCACTAACCCATAGTGTATCAGTGATCTCATTACACGCTCTATAATACTTTATATTTTCTTAACGTGTGTTGTTCTATTACTGGATGTCTTTCTAGGCTCAGTTCGTTAATTGCTAGAACTCCAAGGCTCTTATACGACCTGTTAGGCATTCTATAACAGACTCTACCCCTCTCTAGCATTTAGATGTCCCAAAACAAATATTCTCGCATAGGACTCAAAGCTATCTAAACATTCTTTTAACATCTCCCACAATCTCTCTCTCTCTCCTTCTCTATCTCTCTCCATTCCAATCGCTAGGTGTATAAACACTTATTATTGCCCCTTGTTTACGTAATACTTGTATTTCAAATTACAGTATTCTTGAACTAAATCTCTTATTACTAAGACATACGCAGGAAATTAAAGATAAATCTATATTAAATGCAAGTAGAAGTTTGCAAGATATAACTGTTATTTTCACATGCTATGAGGCAATAAAAAAGAGAGAGCAGCAATCCTGCCCGAGAGAGAGAGAATCATTTAACTGTAAGAGGCTTCCGTTTCACCCTGATATAACAGGGAGGTCGTACCTCCCTCGATGGTTACTATCTAATAACCTCTCATCAGGAGCAGGATACAAACGCATGCAATAACCTCCCTGGAATGTGAACGAAGAGATTAGCATGTACAAGCCCTTTCTGAGGCAATGGTTTGTCCTAAGTAGACCATTTTTTCCCCAAGTCTATTCAGAAGCTTTAATTTGAGCGAAAAGTTAACCGAATGAGAGCTTGTTTTGGTTACTCTTGTGTGTTTTTCTTTACCTCATAGCTGCCGGTGTTACGCTCTCCGACCACAACCTTCAGGGCAAAGTCGGAGAGGTTAGAGAGTGGTGACCAGGGTGGTGATACGACGCTGCTGACCGCCGCATGGTGACGTCGAAGCAAAGGACACTCGGGCCTTAGAAAAATATAAGATTTTTTTTTTTGTCGCCTGTTGGCACATGCCAAAACAGCAACGAGAAGTTTCAGACCGAAACAATAAATAGAGCCTAAAGTGTCTTACCACACGGTAGAGGTTTATTGTGATCCTGTGATTTCAAAGCCACGACTTGAAGACACGCGTCGCAGAAGCTTTACAGAGCAATCTTAAGAGAAGAAGCAAGCTGTGTTCTGATACGAGTGTTTTCGGTTTTGTCGGAAGTACACCGGTCTTACCAAACAGTGGAACAAGAAAATCTTTCCACCACTCTCAAGGGATCACTGAGCGAGTCGTATGTTCAAGGCACTTGTGTCAAATGAACTTGCAGAGATTTCCGGTTGGTCGGTGTATTAGGGTTAAAAACCTATCGACTACACCATGGTCAATGGCTACATATGTACACAGCCCCAGCCGAGAACATGTACTTGGACCCTCGTAAAGGGGATTAAAGCAATACCACTTGAAAACCAGCGAATTCCTCATGCAAAATTGACCCGGAGCCATGGAAGGGTTCAGATACTCTCCGATCCTTTGTCGGAGTCCAGAGGCTCGAGCCCGTAGTGTTTCAGAGTTTATGCCTACCTTGTTCGCAAATTCCCGTTTGCAAATTCTTCGCTGGCGCGCGTGTAGTGTCTACGGTAGCCGCCAAATGTGAGAGATTACCTTAGTAACGTCCTTAAGGGTTAGGCGCTTGGTTATGATTATAATAATAATAATAAATACTTTAGTATCGTAAAGCACTGCATTACGTTTTTCAGAGGATGACCTTAATAATGAGAGAGAGACCGCCTTAATTATGTAAGAAATAGTCTTAATGTTTTATGGAGTTTAGTTGTGCTCAGAATTGCTGGGGAAGAGTTGGATTATGTCAGATTTTACCGAATAAATAATTTACAAAGATGTATTGAGAAGTGTTAAAATATTTCTGTCACACAACTGTGGCTACACAGTTCTGGCCAGGAGCTATGACTCGACCCTTGCAACCACAAATAGGTGAGTACAGCTGTGGCCCCCCCCACAACTCTGGCCATACAAAACTCTGGCCACACAAAAAACTGGCCACACACTTCATCACCTCTCTCTCTCTCTCTCTCTCTCTCTCTCTCTCTCTCTCTCTCTCTCTCTCAGCATCTATGAAACTGTTGATTTCGCGATGTTTTGACAGTGTGTCATAGACATATTACGACAGTGAATTTATACTATGTTCTTAGGTATTTATATGAATATATATATTTCAGATATCATTGGTCTCGCTCTGTGGTGATATCTTCATAAATTCTATTTTCCCCTGTGTGTGGGACCGACCATCATGAGGGACGGAAATTCCCAAGTAACAGTAACTCCAGCTTTGCTGGAACGAAACATTTGAAGCAGCCGTAGCTGCTGAACTCGGCGGAATGCTGGACGATATCTGCATTGCCCTACAGAAGTCTTTCAGCTCAGACTGATAGTTTTTATTGCCTCATTCTACGAAATTCATCCAGTGTGACGGAATATGACAGCTTTTGTTCACTAATATACGACTGTCATGTAGAGGACGGTAGAAACACTATGCTAATGTGATGAATTTGGTAAATTTGTCTAAAAAAAAAACTCCCAACCTTCCCTTGCTTCCTCACTTAGCGGTCAATGGAGAGGCGGGGCCCCAAGCTGAGACTCGACCCCTGCAGTTGAGTACAAGTAGGTGAGTATTCCTACCATCTCTGTCTTCCCTGCTCCTCTCTATTTCTTCAGCGAGTCCCATAATCTCCATAGAGACTTCTCAACTCGACAACATGACCCCGGTCATGTTGTCGAGCTGAGAAGTCTCTATGGAATCATAACAAATCACGGGACTGTTTGAACCCTTGGCAAGTGAATAACAAATCTCACAGGCCAGTGCGTTAACCACTCAGCCACACGGCTCTAAAAAAGATTCATCCAACTAGTTACATTTCTATACACAGGGATACAGACGGAATCAGCAGCGAAGCAGGAGCCGCAGTGATGTAGCCATTACGGAGATAACCCACCTAAGTAATTAAAAATACGATATTCCCAGAGGGGTACCATACAATGAGAGATGAGAAGTAAAGCAAAGTAAGAGGAGCAGCAGCTCTCATGATCGGAATCCAGTGTTGACTTATGGAACAGGGAAGCCTGAACCCGGGGGATTTCAGATATTTCATAGCAGTTTCAGTAATGAACACGAAGATGTAAATACACTTCAGATGTCATCCATCAATTGGCTTGGCGAGTTCAAGCCAGAGAAATGGAGTTATGTAATTTGGTGTGTGGACAGACCTGACACAGAGTACAGCCAAGAAGAAGAAAAGTTGTAAACTTTTGTGAAGGACAAGAATCCTGAGGTAAATATCGGACCAAACACGTAACGGAAGTATGTATAGACTACACATGTTCAGCAGCTTGTGCAAAACTCAGAACATCATTCAGGAACCTGTACAGAAATTACTTCTGAACTTGACACACAACACAAGCTAGGCTAATTGTTTAAAACGTGGCCCCTAATGATGTGCATATGCTCATAGTGGTCCAAAGGTTTGCAACCAGACTAATCGCAAAATTGGCGGAGAGAATAAATAGGGATATCGTGATTACCACGTACAAAATTTTAATAGAACTGAGAGTTCAGATAGAGCCAGATTGAATTAAGAAAACCAGGGACAGAGAGACAGGTAGAAGCTGAAGATTCTTGTGAGCCATAGGGATGCTAGAAAGCTCTTCTTAACTTCAGGGTTATTTCAGAGTGGAATGAGTTGGATGCTGTAGTAGTAGAGCCAAACTCAATACACAGCTTCAAAAATAGATTTGATAAGGTCCAAGAAACCAGTAACGCCGATCGAAGGATTCTAGGATGCGCGGCCAGGAGCTGAGATTCGTCTCCCTCAAAGACAATACGTTGAGCACACGCTGCTCCTGCCCACATGCAGTAAATTTGCCAATCTCCACACCGCGTGGTTGCAGACCACAACATCAAAACAGACACAAATTACGCACATTACCGGAATTGCGCTCCGAGGCTTTACAAATAGAAGGAAACTACTCACAGCAAGCTTTCAGTCAAATTGAGATTGATCTTTATTTATCATAGTGTCGATTGCCACTACGCACCTCGACGTCTGCTCGACGTCTGAGAAAGCAACGCTTATCTCAAGAGGTTGTCTGGTCGACGTCCACTCCACGTTCAAGACCACATCATGAACTGCGATTGAATGACCCTACTTGAAAGTCAGAATAAGGACCTTCACTCGTACCTGCGTACTTCCTTTCTTTACTCCCTCCCTCCCTCCCTCCCTCTTTCCTCCTTCCCTCCCACGATTGTAATTCCAAAGTATTAACACCTCCAGTATTATTGCAATGAAACTTTTAAAGATGTCGTAGCTACAGGAATGTTTGATGACATCCTCACTGCCCTATTGAAGTCACCCTCTTCGGGCTGACAAATTTCATTCATACACGATCAAAGAATCTGACTTTTCTTCCCACACTGTAACTCTAATATACAATAACTCAGCAGCGAACTTCTGATGTCTCTTATTGACAGGTTCTGCTATCCTGTTATAGGAGTGTGAAACAGAAGCCTCTTAAATGTTTAGTACTCTGGCAGGACTGCAGGCTTTCCTCTGTTTCGTGAGCAGGTAAAATAGCAGATAATAAAACTTACATTTCTTTACTTAAATTCAATTTACACTTTACTTAACTGTGTGTTTCTTTAATTAAACAAAAATCTGTAATATTTCCTGTCTGAGGAAGCTTGTACTAAGACTGAACCTCGGGGGCTATGTCCCCCGGAACCACTAGCAGATAGAACAGATAAGAAATTTAACTTTTGTAAGGTAAGCGCCACACACTGCGGGTATTCCACACTAAACAACACACAGTATGAGTACTGGAGCTGAGAGTGTGTGAGTGTGTGTGTGAGTGTGTGTGAGAGTGTGTGTGAGAGTGTGTGTGAGAGTGTGTGTGAGAGTGTGTGTGAGAGTGTGTGTGAGAGTGTGTGTGAGAGTGTGTGTGAGAGTGTGTGTGAGAGTGTGTGTGAGAGTGTGTGTGTGAGAGTGGGGGTGTGTGGAGTGTGTGTGAGAGTGTGTGTGAGTGGAGTGTGTGAGTGTGGAGTGTGTGTGAGAGTGTGTGAGGTGTGGAGAGTGTGTGTGAGTGTGTGTGAGAGTGTGTGTGAGAGTGTGTGGAGTGTGTGTGAGAGTGTGTGTGAGAGGTGTGTGAGAGTGTGGTGAGTGTGTGTGAGGTGTGTGTGAGAGTGTGTGTGAGAGTGTGTGTGTGAGAGTTGTGTGAGGTGTGAGAGTGTGTGTGAGAGTGTGGTGAGAGTGTGTGTGAGAGTGTGTGTGAGAGTGTGTGTGAAGTGTGTGTGAGAGGTGTGTGAGAGGTGTGTGAGTGAGTGTGAGAGTGTGTGTGGAGAGTGTGTAGAGTGTGTGAGAGGTGTGGAGGAGTGTGTGAGATGTGAGAGGGTGTAGAGAGAGTGTGTGAGAGAGGTGTGTGAGAGTGTGTGAGAGAGTGTGTGAGAGTGTGAGAGTGTGGAGAGGTGTGTGAGAGAGTGTGTGAGAGTGTGAGAGAGTGTGTGAGAGGAGAGAGTGTGTGATGAGAGAGTGTGTGAGAGAGTGTGGAGAGAGTGTGAGAGTGTGAGAGAGTGTGGTGAGAGAGTGTGTAGAGGTGAAGAGGGAGAGTGTGAGAGAGTGTGTGGAGAGAGTGTGTGAGAGAGGTGTAGAGGGAAGGTGTGTGTGAGTGTGTGTGAGCGTGTATTAGCACGGTAGGAAAGGTAATAAATACTTTACACATCTCTGAGAGTTATAAATGAGTGCCACCATTAACCAGGATCCATATTAGAAGCGTTTCTTTTTTTCTTCTTCTTTTTAGACGAGAAATAACGATTGTATAATTAATTCATGTGCAGACATGGCTGGAAAAAAAAAGGTGTCAGTGGGCTTTTTAAATCGACGAATTAAGCAATTCTACGCATACGAAATGAGATGAAACATTAAAAAATTAGTGGACGGATTCCACAAGTAAGTTTTCCCCACAACAAATCACGTCAATTCCTTGAGTTTTTTTTTTTTTTTTTTTTTTGTATTTTGCTAGTTTTATTATACATCTTTACCCATCCTTAACCTTGCTGTATTTTTTTGTATTTTGCTGGCTTTATTATACACCGTTACTCATTTTGTTGTAGGTCGTCAAATGATTACAGACGCAGATAATGGGTCTAAGGACTAGGTCCGGCGCCAGTGACAGAGAATAAGATATTCCCCGAGTTTTATTTAGGCGTATCGCAAAAAAATATCGCTGAGAAAATTGCAATAGATGTGCTTCGGTAGTTGTACAATCCCAGAAAGTTGTCCCCGTATCCCATAAGCCCAGCCTCCTCTACCTCACTGCATGCAAAAGGTTCAAGTTTCTAATGAGCAGAAGAGGTATTCACAAGGTATTTTATGGAAATAAATATTCCAGATTCTTTAATTAAGAAAAATGGTAAATTAACATCAAGACATCAGCTAGGAAAGTTTCAAGCCAACCAGAAGAGGCATTCTCTAGTTATAGCACAGAGACCAATAGCTCAAAATTCTAGAGTATGTTTAGAATAAAGCCGCTCAAGAATTGCATTTTGAAGTTATCGGCGTGGAAGGTTTGAGGCCGATCGGATAATGCATTCACAAATTACTTCACGAAACTCAGTTTTCTCCTTCAATAAAATTGGCAAATTGGTATTGTCACTGTCCAAAATTTAATCGAAATATTTCTCTAAATAATAAAACTCAGGATTTATGGTTTGAAGCCGATCACACGACTCATTCCCCAATTATTTCATGGATACCAATTTATTTAGTAAAATTGGCAAATTAAAATATACAATCCAAAATCAATGAAAAGCTTTCTTGCATGAAGGTGCACCATCGCCAGAAGTTTAAAGCGGACCAGAAGAAGCATTCTCCAGTTAGCGTCCAGAATCCGTTCAAGTTCAGTAACTAATGTTAATAAATTAAAAAGTTTGCGCCTACGCGGCCTAAACCCAAAACGATAAAAGCAGCTCCCCAGAGGACTTTTTTCACCTTATTTTGCTTAAAAAAAAATGTGCACCAATTAAAAAATAACATTATTTTAGGAATGACACAAGGCAGTCAGTCCACTTTCTTAGATGTGACTGAAAAGGTCAGACAAGTTAAACCAGAATTTATTCGACTAAATCTAATAGCAAACACAAGATCTGAAACGTCAAAAGTAATTCTTTGTTCTACAGGCCAAGTATTTAGTAGACACGCAGGGGTACCGAGCTGTAGCTCCCGGCACCTGTTGTCACCACGGTGTCTCGTCCAAGAAGGAGGTGCCAGCGTCTCTCTGACGCACTTCCATTCAAGTGGTGACAGTTTGAAATCGATCAGAAGAGGCTTTCTGTAGTTATCAAACAGAAACCAAATCCTGAAATGGTCTGTGTGAAATGGAACAGAGGGCACCTGCGCATGACAGTTGCGTGAATCTTTCCCCCAGTTACAGTACACCAGCAACGGAAATTTGAAGCCGACTGGATGAGGCGTTCTCAAGAGAAAAACAAACCTGGGCCATTTATTAATTGATGCCTTTATAAACTGATTCAAGACGAGATATAACAATTTTAATTTTTTTCAACAGTCGAAGAGAACCCAGCGAGTTAAACGAAACCAAAAAAAAAAGAAAATGGGAAGTGAAGCAAAAGATTGA
>WNWK01003382.1:0-135000 GCA_009830355.1 Cherax destructor | reverse complement strand
TTTTTTTTTTGGGGGGAGGGGGTTAGCCCGGCGTTAAGAATGCAGCAAAACACACATATATGTTAGACCAAAATAAAATGCGCAGTTGTAATATAGTGTACGAACCGGAAATAATATTTATAAAAAAATAATATACCAAAAGATATACCACATAAAAATGGCTCCCATAAAAAAAAAAAAAGAATACATAAATTGCGATGAATGGCCAAATACCAAATGCATATTTTTTATAGGCACATGCGATGGAAAGAGGAGACATGGAACACTCCAAATGAGGTCCTCTTCAGCAGATTAAAAAGTGTACGAGGGGGAGAAAGAATATATTCCAGGCCACACGACTCAAGTAGCATGATGCAAATCAGGTCCAGGAACTAGATCACGCGGAGTAACAAGGTCAGGCTGAAGACCCAAGTCAGGGGCAGGAAGAGAGACTTCAGGGTAAACGTACTTATTTCCTCAGACTTCCACTGTCTTTTTCATGTAATGAATCAAAACTTTCCCTTATTTTTTCTTGTTGCTGCCTTTGCAACATTGTACAGCTCCTGATGACGCACTGAGAAGTGTGAAAGTACTTGAGCTAAAGATTATAATATAATATATATATATATATATATATATATATATATATATATATATATATATATATATATATATATATATATTCATTTAGTTTATGGGATAACGTGAACGGAAGTGTGTTGTGTGTGTATTTATTTTCACTGACGGGGGGCAGTGACCCCCGGAATTACCTGCAGGTACTATATGTACCAGCTCCATGAGCTTTATCAAACCTCGTCTTAAAACTATGTATGGTTCCTGCCTCCACTACGTCACTTTCTAGGCTATTCCACTTCCTGACAACTCTATGACTGAAGAAATACTTCCTAACATCCCTTTGACTCATCGGAGTCTTCAACTTCCAATTGTGACCCCGTATTTGTGTGTCCCATCTCTGGAACATTCTGTCTTTGTCCACCTTGTCAGTTCCTCGCAGTATTTTATATGTCGTTATCATGTCTCCCCTGACCCTCCTGTCCTCCAGTGTCGTCAGGCCGATTTCACTTAACCTTTCTTCGTAGGATAATCAATTAAGCTCTGGGACTAGTCTTGTTGCAAACCTTTGCACTTTCTCCAATTTCTTGACGTGCTTGACCAGGTGTGGATTCCAAACTGGTGCTTCATACTCCAATATGGGCCTGACGTATATGGTGTACAGAGTCTTGAATGATTCCTTAGTGAGGTATTGGAACGCTATTCTTAGGTTTGCCAGACGCCCGAATGCTGCAGCAGTTATCTGGTTGATGTGCACATCAGGAGATGTACTTGGTATTATACTCGCCCAAAGATCTTTTTCCTTGAGTGAGGTTTGCAGTGTTTGGCCACCTAGACTATACTCTGTCTGCGGTCTTCTTTGCCCTTCCATGATCTTCATGACTTTGCGTTTGGCGGGGTTAAATTCAAGGAGCCAGTTGCTGGACCAGGATTGTAGCCTGTCCAGGTCTCTTTGTAGTCCTACCTGATCCTCGACCGATTTAATTCTCCTCATTAACTTCACATTATCTGCAAACAGGGACACTTCTAAGTCTATCCCTTCCTTAATGTCATTCACATACACCAAAAACAGCACAGGTCCTAGGACTGACCCCTGTGGAACCCCGCTCGTTACAGGCGCCCACTCTGACACCTCGTCACGTACCATGACTCGTTGTTGCCTCCCTGTCAGATATTCTCTGATCCATTACAGTGCCTTTCCTGTTACGTGTGCCTGATCCTCTAGCTTTTGCATTAACCTCTTGTGAGGAACTGTGTCGAAGGCCTTCTTGCAATCCAAGAAAATGCAGTCTATCCACCCCTCTCGTGTCTTACTTATGTTACCTTGTCATAAAACTCCAGTAGGTTTGTGACACAGGATTTTCCTTCCCTGAAACATCGCTGGTTGCCGTTTATAAGCTTGTGTCTTTCAAGGTGCTCCACCACTTTCCTCCTGATGATCTTTTCCATGACTCTGCATACTATACATGTCAGTGACACAGGTCTGTTGTTTAATGCCTCGTGGGACTACATTTGCCATCTTCCATACCTCAGGTAGTTGCCCAGTTTCAGTGGATGTGTTTATATACAAGACACTTTTCAAGCACATTATAAATCACACACAACCAGCATGGTGACTAAACCTGAACAAAACTGTCTGAAAACTCGAAAAATATCCAGAGGTTCGCAACTAGCAGAGCCTGTGTTAAAAACCTCGACCTGTGCTGAGAGACTAATGGAAATTAACCTGGTGACCTTACAAGAGCAACGAACCAGGGAGAAAACCTGATTATGGCATTTAAAATATTCAGGGGCTAGATTGACATATACTGTTCACAATGCGACTAGTAAACATTAGGGGAAGAGACGAAAGCGGGAGGTACCAACAAACTGTAAGGACCCCAGCAAATATTTCACCAGACGCTGTGTTGTGATCAAGTAGGGGATAAACCGGTTGAAGGACTGGTGGAGGCAAATTCCCTATATTGCTTGAGAATCACGCGTGTTTGGTCCACTGGTCAGATACTCCACTGAATACGAGAACACCCAGTGCAGTGGAACCTCGGTACTCGAACATTTCCCTACTCGAACAATTCGGTATTCGAACGCTTTTTACGGTAAAAAAAATCGCTCGGTAGTCGACCGTTTACTTGGCACTCGACCAAACAAACACGACCTTTCCAGAACATCACTGTAAACTATTTCGTGTTTCTTCACATTTTTTGGTATTTTTTTTTTTTATATTTGTATAAATAAGTCACCATGGTGGCCTACGAAGGTTAGTGATTACAGCCAACCAAAAATAAAATTGGTTGGGGAAAAATACGTTCGGTACTCGAAACAGCCTTCTGGGATGAATTAAGTTAGAGTATCGAGGTTCCATTGTATATGGGAGTCACAGTGAGGGAGGAGGAGGAGTCAGGGTCAAAAGTTATAAGCAAGGACCCACAAGCTTGAGTTAGTGAGTTGAGTTAGTCAGTTTTGATACATGTCAGTGACCTAACCTGGTCAAAATTACTGAAAATTAGTCATTTTTAAACTCATCTCGGTAAATAAAATTTAATGAACAAAAAGACGCAATACCGTGACTGGAACAATACCGTGACTGGAACAATACCGTGACTGGAACAATACCGTGACTGGAACAATACCGTGACTGGAACAATACCGTGACTGGAACAATACTCAACTAACCCGCACATAGGACAGAGGAACTTACCACGACGTTTCGGTCCGACTTGGACCATTTACAAAGTCACATTGTGATTTTGTAAATGGTCCAAGTCGGACCGAAACGTCGTCGTAAGCTCCTCTCTCGTATGTGCGGGTTATTGTGTATTGTTTCAGTCACGGTATTGTGCCTTTTCTTTATTTAAGAAAGGGAGAGGAAAGTTCTGCTGTTCTTGATGACCTTGGCGCGCGCGCGCACACGTTTGTGTGTGTGTGTGTGTGTGTGTGAGTGTGTGTGTGTGTGTGTGTGTGTGTGTGTGTGAGAGTGAGTGTGTCTTCACACGCTCTCTGACACGTGACTATCCTTGCCAGGATGTCAATACTACCACCACGTGACTATCCTTGTCAGGATGTCAATACTACCCTCAACTGACTATCCTTGCCAGGTTGTCAATACTACCCCCAGCTGACTATCCTTGCCGGGATGTCAATACTACCCCAACTGACTATCCTTGCCAGGTTGTCAATACTACCCCCAACTGACTATCCTTGCCAGGTTGTCAATACTACCCCCAACTGACTATCCTTGCCAGGATTCAACTGATCAATACTACTCCCCAACTGACTATCCTTGCCAGGGATATCCAATGACTACGCCACCAACTGACTATCCTTGCCAGGATGTCAATACTACCCCAACTGACTATCCTTGCCAGGATGTCAATACTACCCCAACTGACTATCCTTGCCAGGATGTCAATACTACCCCAACTGACTATCCTTGCCAGGATGTCAATACTACCCCCAACTGACTATCCTTGCCTGTGTCTACTGCACGGAAGACACAGCAAAACAATGTCTGAGGCGCAGTACATCAAATAAACGACTACTACTATTATTACTATTACTACCGTACTACTACCACCTGTGCTACTTCTACTACTACTACTACCACCTGTACCACTACTACTAAAGAATAAACTATGCACCTTTGCCAACACGACAAAGTGATTCACTTTCTAGTTTTTTCAAGCCGGCAGTGTGACGGGAAGGAAGATGGAAAGCCGATGATAGGGAGAGAGCCTTCTGATTTACTATGTAGACCTCAGCTGTGTGGAAGACATACAATGTAGAGGTGCGTAAGAGAAGTTTGTCCTCAGCACATTGCCTCTTATGACATTGTACATGTACGTGTAGAAATATATAATATTTTTATTATTATTATTATTATAGTCTCAAGTCCTTCCTCCCTCCCTTTTATTCCCTCCTCCCTTCCGACTCTCTTCTCCCTTCCTTCCTTCGGCTCCCTTGTTCTCTCTCTCTCTCCCTCTCTCTCTCTCTCTCTCTCTCTCTCTCTCTCTCTCTCTCTCTCTCTCTCTCTCTCTCTCATTTCTCACACTATCATTTCTACCATTCCCCCACCACAAGAACAACCACAACGCTAACAACAATTCCCAGAGTCTCCCTCAACATATAATCTTCTATACACAATTACAGCGCCGTCAACTTTCAGATAAAAGGAAGAAAATAGTAAGTAATAAAAATACTTGAAGCTGCTTGCAATTAACAGACGAATTAAGTCTAGCTGGTAATGCGGGATGTGGTTAGAGAGAGAGAGGGGTAATAAAATAATTGTGGTGGTGGTGGGGGTGGTAGTAGTAGAGGTAGTAGTGGTGATTGTAGCAGTAATAGCGGTGAGAGAGAGAGAGGAAAGAGAGAGAGAGGGGGAAGAGAGAGAGAGAGAGGTTCTATAACCGCCTCTCCACCTTGCTTTATGTAAGGCAATAAATAGCAGTAATAAGGATGATAGCACTGATAATGCTGGCCTGGGAGATGAGGAATGATAATAACGACGTGTCTGGGCGGAGGGAGGAAGAGCAGAGCACAGGTTTTACTGTGGGTGGTTGTGGGGTGGCGGTGGGTGGGAAGATTGTGGGAAACCGGGGTGAGGGAGAAGAGGTTGTGGGCGACGGTGGGGGTGATGGTAGGGGGAGGAGTGACGGTGAGGACGTGGGGTGAGGAGGGTGATGGTAGGGGTGCGTGGTTGTGAGAGGGGGGATTCATAGAGGGGGAGCAAGGGGGTGATGGAACCAGAGCAGGGGATAGGATCCGTTTATTATTAAATATAATTGGAAATACCCGGAGTGTGCTGGTACCTCACTATATGACAGAAATGCCAAGCCAGTGACGGTACCCACAGAAGACACAACCAACCATCAAGCTAATATCAACCAAGTCATTCACTGGACTAATGACTATGATGTTCAGTGAAGACAAACTTCAGTTACTACGTTACGGAAAGAATGGGGAAATGAAAACAGGATTGGAGCCCAAGACGAACTCAAACAACTCGATAGAGCATAAATGTAATGTGAGAGACCTAGGAGTGATAATATGTTCAAGGCGCACAGCTGTGTTGTTATTGTAACTGCAAGGGAAAATAACAGGCTGCATAACTAGAACCTTCAAAAGAAGAGATGCCAAGCCAATGACGACCCTCTTCACGCTACTTGTTCACTCTAAATTGGAATATTGCTGTATACTAACTACCCCTTTCAAGGCAGGTGAAGTTGCGGAACTAGAAAATGAACAGAGGACTTTCACAGCTCGTAAAAACTCGATCAAGCTCCTGAATTACTGGTAGGGCTTGAAGTCCCTCTAACTGTACTGGTTAGAACGTAGGCGAGTAAGATACCTGATGATCTACTGCAAGATTCTGGAGGAGCTGGTCCCAAACCTGCACACCGAAATCACGAGACTTGGCAGACGGTGCAGGATACATCTCGTGGAGGGCAGGGAAACGACGAGTCCACGGAGAGAGAACTCTTGCCTAAGGTAAATTACCAACAGATCCCTTAGCTGTCTTCAAGAAGGAACTGTATAAATTTCTCAAATCAGTCTGGCTGTGGTGCATAAGTCTGGGACCGGACGATGAGGGGGAGGGAGGTTGTCCTCCGGAAGCAACTCTATATAACCTACAGGTAACCTGCAGTGTATTGCTACCCCGCTCTGTGTATTGCTACCCTTGTCTCTGACAGTTACTTATTGGGAACAATAACTTGCTATGTTTCTGTATTACACAGGATGATCTCGTTACATCAAGTAATGAAATGTGTTAGCCTCAGATGGGAGACCTCGGTAGCACTATGAGCATATTAAGCTTTATTCCACTCTGGGTTCAGAAACTTCAAAGGCTCTCTTACTATTTTCTTGGGAATTAGAAATCTTCCGGGATGGCCCATACCACACATGGGAAGTAGCCTTCCCGTGTGACATCAAATTTCTTAATAAAATTATACTGAACACCAATGAATACATAAAACCCACTAGGGTTAGGTTAGGTATGGAACAAACATACTACAGAACAAGCCTTTATTGGGGCAACGTCTCTCTCTCTCTCTCTCTCTCTCTCTCTCTCTCTCTCTCTCTCTCTCTCTCTCTCTCTCTCTCTCTCTCTCTCTCTCTCTCTCTCTCTCTCTCTCTCTCTCTCTCTCTCTGAGTAGAGCTTTATGAAAAGACAGATTGTTCAAAGGTTCTGTGGAAAGAAACGTTGTCCCAATAAACGTTGGTCTTCATAGGTATATATCATCATAATTGTCGACAACATGACATTTCGAACACCTACATATACTGTGTGTGTGTGTGTGTGTGTGTGTGTGTGCGCGCGCGCGCAAATTCATTGCTTCAATAACTCCACAAAAGTATGGTGCTGGAATGAGTGAGGAATAGAGACAGAGAGAAAGAGAGAGAAGGGGGGTTGTTACAGTTGTTTTATAACAAAACAAACTTGAGTAAAGTGTTATGGTATAGTCCTCTTGAGTGGTGGGAGGAGGTGGGAGCCACTGAGGGTGTTAGTGGTGGTCTGGGAGGTGGGAGCCACTGAGGGTGTTAGTGGTGGTCTGGGAGGTGGGAGTCACTGAGGGTGTTAGTGGTGGTCTGGGAGGTGGGAGTCACTGAGGGTGTTAGTGGTGGTCTGGGAGGTGGGAGTCACTGAGGGTGTTAGTGGTGGTCTGGGAGGTGGGAGTCACTGAGGGTGTTAGTGGTGGTCTGGGAGGTGGGAGCCACTGAGGGTGTTAGTGGTGGTCTGGGAGGTGGGAGCCACTGAGGGTGTTAGTGGTGGGAGCCACTGAGGGTGTGAGAGGTGGTCTGGGAGGTGGGAGTCACTGAGGGTGTTAGTGGTGGTCTGGGAGGTGGGAGCCACTGAGGGTGTTAGTGGTGGTCTGGGAGGTGGGAGCCACTGAGGGTGTTAGTGGTGGTCTGGGAGGTGGAAGCCACTGAGGGTGTTAGTGGTGGGAGCCACTGAGGGTGTGAGAGGTGGTCTGGGAGGTGGGAGTCACTGAGGGTGTTAGTGGTGGTCTGGGAGGTGGGAGTCACTGAGGGTGTTAGTGGTGGTCTGGGAGGTGGGAGTCACTGAGGATGTTAGTGGTGGTATGGGAGGTGGGAGCCACTGAGGGTGTTAGTGGTGGTGTGAGAGGTGGGAGCCACTGAGGGTGTGAGAGGTGGGAGCCACTGAGGGTGTGAGAGGTGGTCATGCATTCACAGCAGAAGGATAACATTGATAGACAGCTGAGGTTACTTGCTTAGCTAGAAATCTCCTCCAGCTTAGAGGACGAGGATCCTACCGAAGGTCTGCGGTATATTCATATACGTATACACAGAGATGCGTTTCTCTGTTTGTATATTCATTGAGAGTTTGCTTTAATCTATATTTCAGGGACTATTTAAAGCTTTCTTTGGTGCTTGGGAAGAGGTGAGACGCAGCTTTACAAACTCTTAATCACACAATAGAGCGGAAAAGTAATGTGAAGGACCTGGGAGTGGTAATGTCTGAGGATCTCACCTTCAAGGATCACAACAGTGCCACTATCACATCTGCGAGAAAACTTATAGGATGGATAATGAGAACATTCAAGACAAGAGATGCCAAGCCAATGATCCTTTTTAAATTACTTGTTCTCTCTAGGCTGGAATACTGCTGTACATTAACATCTCCATTCAAGGCAGGTGAAATTGCAGATCTAGAGAATGTACAGAGAACCTTTACTGCACGTATAAGTTCCATCAAACACCTTAACTACTGGGAACGCTTGGAAGCAATTGACTTGTACTCACTGGAGCGCAGGCGAGAGAGATGCATCATAATTTACACCTGGAAGACCCTGGAGGGACTAGTTCCTAATCTGCACACAGAAATCCCTCCCTGCGAAATAAAAAAACTTGGCAAGCGATGCAACATACCCCCAGTGAAAAGTAGGGGCTCCATTAGTACACTAAGAGCAAACACAATAAGTATCCGGGGCCCAAGACTGTTCAACAGCCTCCCACCAGCCATAAGGGGAATTACCAATAGACCCCTGGTCGCCTTCAAGAGGGAGCTGGATAGATACCTAAAGTCAGTGTCAGATCAGCCGGGCTGCGGTTCGTACGTTGGACTACGTGCGCCCACCATTAACAGCCTCGTTGATCAGGCTCTGGACAAGGCCAGACCTACCAGAGTGATGCTCCAAAAGTGGTAATGGTGAAAGTGGTGATGGTTGATGAGTTCAGGTGGTGTGGTAATGGTGATAGTGATGGTAGAGGAGAAAGGTAGTGGAAGCACCGATGGTGGTGGTGGTGGAGGAAGGTTTGGATCCTCTCCACCAGTCCCCATCTGCGCTATTGACGACCCTGGACACGTCACACGAGCCTCTCCTCATTCTGAGATGGTTTAGTATAATTGGAAAAGTATAGGCAGGTGACAGGACCCGCCCCGGGTGTGGTGATTCGCGTTTTACCCGGGCGGGTACCGTCGCACTGCCTCGTTCTCATAACTGTCATGGTTTAACGCTTCTATTTGATTATAATAATAATAAATCATAACTGTCAAACATCATACCATATACTGTCTCACACTACCAAGCTGGCCGAACTTCGTACCGTCTCTCTCAAGGCCGATAAATACCACACCATCTATTATCACACTCCCAAGTTTAGCAAACGTAGTACCGTCTATAGTATCTCAAAGGTCTCCAACCATCGTACTGTCTACCGTCTCGCTCTCAAGGTTGCCAAGCCTCGCAATGGACCGTAAGGTTGACAAGACCCACTGATCTATCACCTTTCAAGTGTGTCTCCTCTTTTCTGGTCGATACGCCGAGGGGTGAGAGCCGTTGAACAGGCTTACGAGCCTAAATGCTGTCGTTTAACACACAATGGAGAAATAGTAAAATAATATTCAGGCAAAAATACTTCTGGTTGCAGAGAAGGGGACATAGGGAGGTCAGGTGAAGTATGGGGATGGGGGGGTTCAGGTTAGATGGCAGTGCAGTGTGTGGTACGTAGGTGGGACCTCATTGTCACCTGTATGAAGTCTTGCCGAGGTAAAATGATCTGGACAGGTATTCATAGTACACTTTTCACAAGTGTCTTGCCAAAGTTGGGGTCCACGCGACGCCCTTCCCAGCTCTCTGCTGCTCCCAGACCAGTCGCTGCTTCTCTTATCTTTCCTGACTTTCCTAAAACTGTTGCTCCACCCACAAGTAAAAGTAACTAATCAGTTACGTCTCGGTACATACTTCAGTTATAGATCCTTGAGATTTGCCTTAGAAGGCTGGTTTACTTAGAACCCAAATCAACATTTCTTAACAGAAGAGACTACGAAGCTTAAATCTTGATCAACAATTTTTAAGGGTGGAGGAGATGGGTCATCACTTAAAAAGGTAGCTGGATCCTCCTTCATTATCCAGACACGTGTGTAGCAGTTGAGTATCTATTATTGAGACATTTCGCCCACACAGTAGGCTACTTCTGTGTAAGCGAAACGTTTAAGCAAAAAAATATACCCAGCAGTTGCACGTATCTTAACCATCAACTTGTCGGTGTTTTATGTCATTTTCAACTTAACAACCTTCATGAACTTAGCAGATTACGGAAAATAAGCATAGCGAGTTACTATACCAATTACAAAGCTCACATATTCAAATTTGATTTCGAGCTGATGACAGAATTCGAGAATCATCACTGCCATCCCGAAGCTCTCTAGTGTCCTAGGTAATTACACGTTACTCTAGGTTAGTTTCATAATCAAATTTATGTAAGTTACGAGCCTTAATAAGAGACTCAATATTGATCCCGGAGGATCACAAACTTTACTGAAGCTTATATACACAATGCTATGCTTTATCGTGGAAGATATGTAAGGCAAGTGCAGGTATACAGGACCAGGAGCCATAGGACAGGTGGACGGAACTAGCAGCCTACACGACAGATCGACGGGATCAGAAGCCTCAACAACAGGTGGACGGGACCAGGAGCTATGCATCAAGCGGACGGAACCAGGAGACTGTGAGACAAAGCCGCCGTCACGTAACTCCAAATGTCTTCGGAGCAACGAGTCCGTCCAACACCAGCTACCGCTTTTTTTTTCCACCCTCGATAGTGATTACTCAACAGAGGAAGCAGTAAGTCAGGTGCCGGGGGCCACGCCAGCACAACCGCCTCATTTCTTATCCTTTATGACAATACTAAAGCAATGCAGCCCATATTACCAGCCTGGCCATTGCTAGCCGCCCTTCGCTGCCTCCAGACACTCTACACAGACAGGGAGGGAAAAATAAAACACACACAAATGTTGCAACATTTTTGTCTGCAACCCAGACAATCTTCTCCATGCATAGTTGCCGGTGTCTGCTTGCTGCAGCCTAACCCACAAGTCACCTCACAGGAAAACCTATTCTCGCCTTTACTGCCCACTCCCCGGCTCAGTTCCTGGGCCCATTATGCGCCTCTGTAATCTGTTGATTGCCGCCTCCACGATGGAAAACGGCCGCATAATAAAGCTATCAGTCTAACTGCCTAATTAAAATTTTAAATAATACTGATATGTTTTATTTCCCTGCACGAGCAGGTTTGTGTCTCATTGATTATTTGTGATTGTTTGATGTTACACGAATACAACTGTGATGCTGGTGGTGTCCTCTTCTGTGTCCTCTTCTGTGTCCTCTTCTGTGTCCTCTTCTGTGTCCTCTTCTGTGTCCTCTTCTGTGTCCTCTTCTGTGTTTGTAGCTACAGTAGCAGAGTCTTCAGTGTTGGTAGCTAGAGTAGCAGAGTCTTCAGTGTTGGTAGCTAGAGTAGCAGAGTCTTCAGTGTTGGTAGCTAGAGTAGCAGAGTCTTCAGTGTTGGTAGCTAGAGTAGCAGAGTCTTCAGTGTTGGTAGCTAGAGTAGCAGAGTCTTCAGTGTTGGTAGCTAGAGTAGCAGAGTCTTCAGGTGTTGGTAGCTAGAGTAGCAGAGTCTTCAGTGTTGGTAGCTAGAGTAGCAGAGTCTTCAGTGTTGGTAGCTAGAGTAGCAGAGTCTTCAGTGTTGGTAGCTAGAGTAGCAGAGTCTTCAGTGTTGGTAGCTAGAGTAGCAGAGTCTTCAGTGTTGGTAGCTAGAGTAGCAGAGTCTTCAGTGTTGGTAGCTAGAGTAGCAGAGTCTTCAGTGTTGGTAGCTAGAGTAGCAGAGTCTTCAGTGTTGGTAGCTAGAGTAGCAGAGTCTTCAGTGTTGGTAGCTAGAGTAGCAGAGTCTTCAGTGTTGGTAGCTAGAGTAGCAGAGTCTTCAGTGTTGGTAGCTAGAGTAGCAGAGTCTTCAGTGTCGGTAGCTAGAGTAGCAGAGTCTTCAGTGTCGGTAGCTAGAGTAGCAGAGTCTTCAGTGTCGGTAGCTAGAGTAGCAGAGTCTTCAGTGTCGGTAGCTAGAGTAGCAGAGTCTTCAGTGTCGGTAGCTAGAGTAGCAGAGTCTTCAGTGTCGGTAGCTAGAGTAGCAGAGTCTTCAGTGTCGGTAGCTAGAGTAGCAGAGTCTTCAGTGTCGGTAGCTAGAGTAGCAGAGTCTTCAGTGTCGGTAGCTAGAGTAGCAGAGTCTTCAGTGTCGGTAGCTAGAGTAGCAGAGTCTTCAGTGTCGGTAGCTAGAGTAGCAGAGTCTTCAGTGTCGGTAGCTAGAGTAGCAGAGTCTTCAGTGTCGGTAGCTAGAGTAGCAGAGTCTTCAGTGTCGGTAGCTAGAGTAGCAGAGTCTTCAGTGTCGGTAGCTAGAGTAGCAGAGTCTTCAGTGTCGGTAGCTAGAGTAGCAGAGTCTTCAGTGTCGGTAGCTAGAGTAGCAGAGTCTTGTCGGTAGCTAGAGTAGCAGAAGTATACTCGTTTAGCTCGTCTTCCGAAATCAGTTTTTCAGATATTTTTAAAATATTATTAGTCGTAATGCTCCTTACGTAATCAAGAACTTCGTTCCAGTGTTCTTGTTGCTTTGTAAAGAAATTTGTCATTCTTTCTGCGAATTTTCTTTATCAGGTTACAGCAATGACTTGTTTTTCTTCCTTTTGATCTTCGTTGATATTCGTATTTCTGTATTTTTTTTCTCGTACTCTTCACCTATTTGTAGTTGCAGGGGTCGAGTCGCAGCTCCACTAACACACTAACACACAGTCAGTGAGTGTTAGTGTGTAGTAATAGTTACTAGTTGTCAAAGGCACTTGTCGATAGGTTAGATTTGGTCAAGTTAGGTTAGGTTGTATGTTAGTGTGTGTGTGCGCATGCACAATAGCAGACAGGCAACATTGCCCATACAGACGCACAACAAACGCCATCTACACTCCACTACCTCAACTACAAGCACTTGCTGGTGAGATGGTGGGAGGGTAGGGGTTCGCGGAAGAGAGGGAGGGAGGGAAGGAGTAGAGACGGTAAAGGATAGTGGGGAAGGGTGAGAGAGAGGACTGTATAAAACGAGAGAAAGAGAGCGCTGCGTAGGGAACTAGGAGGAGAATAAGGCTGGGAGAGAAATAGACGTTGAAGAGGATGGGGGAACAGAGGAAATAACAAGGAGTGAGGGGGAGGGGGCAGAGGAGAAAGATGTTATATACCCAAATACTCTCACCAGTTGGTTTTAATGCTTTCCTCCCTTGCTTAATTGATGAAGTCAATCTGCTTGCAACACTCCTCCACAGATCTGCTTGCAACACCCCTCCACAGATCTTGCAACACCCTCCACAGATCTTGCAACACCTCTCCACAGATCTTGCAACACCTCTCCACAGATTTTGCAACACCCTCCACAGATCTACTTGCAACACCCCTCCACAGATCTTGCAACACCCTCCACAGATCTTGCAACACCCATCACAGGTCAAATTACAGCTCCACCGCAGATCTACGGACCCGGAGAGATGAACTGAAGATACAGAAGCCAGTACTGCACTACGCACGTTATCCATTTAGTCAGCAATTTAGAAGAGGAAACTTTAGAATTCATTTCTTTCCGTTTCTGAGCCGTTATCAAGTCGCATCTATGGTGTTATCAGGTTGCATCTATGGTGTTATCAGGTCGCATCTATGGTGTTATCAGGTTGCATCTACGGCGTTGCGCATGGCGCAAAGAAATAAGTGAGATACTGAAAACTCAGTATGACTGTGTTTATAATCAGGCTCAAAACCTTGTCAATATGTGCCAGATTTCTGAAATAACCCTAACCTCACTGGATTTTGAAAAAGCCATTGACAGTATGTCCATACACTCTTCCCCAGGCCCAGACTCGTGGAACTCCGTGTTCATCAAAAACTGCGTGCCGTAAGTAAGCTATGGTGAGGGAGTCTGGACACAGGCGTCATCCCACAGTCGTTAAAAACAGTGGATATAGTCCCACTCAATAAAGGTGGCAGCACAGCAAATGCAAAAAATTATAGACCGATAGCTCTAATGTCCCACATAAAAATCTTTAAAAAGAGTTTTAAGAAGCATGATTACCAAACACTTGGATTCCCAACAAGGCAACATGGATTTAGAGCACTTCGCTCCTACCTGTTCTAAAGATTATAGTTATCCAACCTATCATTTTCCTTGCAGCTGAGATGATGTCATTGTCGTGCTCCTTGAACGTGAGATTAACTAACATTATCACTCCCAGGTCTCTCACACTTGGCATTCTTTCTCTTAAGTGGTTTGAGTTTGTCTTCTATGACATAGTAACTGAAATTTGTCCTCACTGGTAGACTTGGTTTAAATCATCTTGGAAGCTCGATATGTCTTCTATGGATGCCGCTTTCACACAAATTCTAGTAACGTTTGCAAAGGATGATACAATGCAATGATAGATGTCCCTATCTGTGTTAGATATGACAAGAAGTGGGTCGAGTACCGTGCCTTCAGCCACAGACTTTTTCACTGTAACAGCCCTTAATTTCTCTGTTTACTATTACGCTTTGGGTTCTATTTATTAAGAAGGTAAATATCCATCTGCCTACCTACCCAGTTATGACTTTTGCACGCCTTTTGTGTGCAATTATCCAGTGGTCGCATTTGTTGATTTCTTTTACAAAGTCAGTGTGTACTACATCTGCATTTTGCAGGTGTAGTACACACTGGAACTGCTGGACCGTGTAGTGGTCCAGCAATTCTTAAAGGCAGGAGTGACCTGGTCTGAACCCACCACGTCGACCTGAGTTGTTAAAATGCTGTTATTCCATGCGATTGGTAATATTGCTTCTTAAAACCCTTTCATAAACCTTGATATTGTAGGATGTTAGGGCTATCGGTCTATAGTTACTGCAGTTGTTTTACTGTCACCTAAGTGGAGTGGGGCAGTATCAGTGGTTTTTAATTAATGGCTGTGGATCCAGTGTCTAGCTTCTTCTCCATAGAATATTTAAGGCATGTGATAAGAGTTTCTTGCATTTTTTGATGAATATCGAGCTCCACGAGTCTGGGTATGGGCCAAAGTGCATGGGCACGCAATCAATGGCTTCTTGGAAGTTATATCAGGCATTAGGGACATGTCTGCAGCATTTTATCTTATTCATAAATAACTCATTTGGGTCGTCAGTGTTTAGGTCGATCAGTGGCTCACTGAACAAAATCGTAGTGGGACTTTTGTTTTATTCAGTTCTTTGTTGTCATCAGGGTATGTCCCATCTCTTCTAATCAAAGACCAGACACTAGATGATTTTGACCTGAGTTTTGCATTCCCTCTGTCTCTCCTGGACTCCGTATGATGTACTCAATTTGAGCTCAGCGTTTTCTAATTCTCTAGCCGGGATTACTTTTCCTTCCGCTGCCTTTGAGGACCTTTGTTATTCGCCGTTTTCACCTTTCCAACTTTCAACTTCTACACCTTCATAACGGTATGTGTCTGGAGCATACTTCTAGTGCCACTGTGCTCATCTTCTCAATATACTGGCTTAGCTCATCGTTTATCGTGCGTCTTTCAGCAGGCCCACGGCTTATTAGCACCCAGTTGATGGCCTTGTTAATGTTAAATTTGTTGAGTATACTGTCATGGATGAGTGAATTTTGTTGATCGTAAGTACTGGGTACCTGGAGTTTCTTGCACAGGTATATATATTTACGTTCATACATATAAGCATGTATACAGTCGTACATGCATACAAATATATACATTCATAAATTCATACATATACATAAAACATACATTCTTTCATACGTTATCTTACACATACACGTGACCAGGACTCATAATGCAAACTGTTGTTCTCATGATATTGCCATACATACATACATACTTCCACACTTACATGAATTCATGCATACACATATCAAATTGCATATATATATATATATATATATATATATATATATATATATATATATATATATATATATTGGGACGAGAAAGTCTTACGAGATGTACTATATATCTAAATTTCCAAGAGAGTATGCGATAGTTGCTTGGTACAGGATACAAAATTTCGTGGCTGGATTAACGATTGGCTGACTAATAGGGAGAGTGAGCGATGTGAGCGGAAAGGCGTTGTCAGTGGCTAGGCTGGCCGAGGACGGTGCCTAACTTTACTATCCTTACCCCAAACATCTGTACAGTAGATTATGGTTCTCATTACACACACAAACAGACAGGTAATCAGTTTGAGGTAATCAGTCCCTGAGGGACTGATTATCTCAAACTCCATCAATCTTCACCATTCTTCTTTGTATAGGACTGAGGAAGCCACTGTGTGGCGAAACGTTTCCTCAGTAAAGATACCCAAGTATTGCAGATGTGCCTAATTTACCAACTTGTCGGTTCTCTGTACCACTTATCTACTGACAGTTCTTTGCAGATAGGCTCGGTATGGAATTTAAAAAAGCTTCTGCTATCTGCTTTTCTCTTTGTATTCCCACGTACAACCGGAGAGACAGAAAGATGGGATGCAGGAAGGGAGAGAGACGGAAGAAAACAAGCAGCCATGCAGACAGAAAGACAGACGAGGAAACGGGCATGCAGACAGAAAGACAGATGAGCAGGCAGAGACAAGCAGACAGGCATACAGGTAAACATGGCAGACACGTACAAAGGCATGCAGGTAGACATGTAGTCAAGGATGCATGCCGGCAGAGACAAAAACAGATAAGAATGCAATCGGGAATACAAGCACACAGAGACACAGGCAAGCATTGCAAGCAGGTATACAGAGACACAGGCAAGCATTGCAAGCAGGTATACAGAGACACAGGCAAGCATTGCAAGCAGGTATACAGAGACACAGGCAAGCATTGCAAGCAGGTATACAGAGACACAGGCAAGCATTGCAAGCAGGTATACAGAGACACAGGCAAGCATTGCAAGCAGGTATACAGAGACACAGGCAAGCATTGCAAGCAGGTATACAGAGACACAGGCAAGCATTGCAAGCAGGTATACAGAGACACAGGCAAGCATTGCAAGCAGGTATACAGAGACACAGGCAAGCATTGCAAGCATGCATAGAGGCTGACAGAGACTAGCAAGCTAGAAGGCATACAGGCTGCTATGTAGGAAGGCAGGCAAGTAAAGGCTAATAACGAGAACGTAATATAAGCAATTGGATTGAGACGGTAAAGCCGCGGGTTGAGACGGTAAAGCCGCGGGTTGAGACGGTAAAGCCGCGGGTTGAGACGGTAAAGGTAGGAGTCAAGACAGTAGAGAATAATTACGGGGCCAACGCAGGTCTCTTAAGTGGGAAGTTATGTTTACAGAGGAAGTGAAGTTAATTTGCTGAACGCTATTATGATCTACAACGACTAGCCTGAGGGAGGGAGGGAGGGAGGGAGGGAGGGAGGGAGAGAGGGAGGGAGGGAGGGAAAGATGGAAAGAAGAGGGAGGGACGCTATTATGATCAGGTAATGCAATATTTTTACTAGGCAAATCTGGGGAGAATGTTGTTGTTGCTGTTCTCTTCAACTTACATCACAACCACGGTATGATATTGTTCCATGATATTGTTCCATGATATTGTTCCATGATATTGTTCCATGATATTGTTCCATGATATTGTTCCATGATATTGTTCCATGATATTGTTCCATGATATTGTTCCATGATATTGTTCCATGATATTGTTCCATGATATTGTTCCATGATATTGTTCCCAGTAACAATATCATAGCGCTCAGTGTAAACTTACAAATGCAATTCATCTATATTTTAGTTAGTGTGTGTGAGGTTAGCTTAGGTTACAATAAATCTACAAAATGTATATTTATCCACAAACAATAAGTTTAAAATAAATGGCAATACGGAGGATATTCAGCGCCGATAAACGTTCAAATCTGAACGTTCATCATGAAAGTGTAAGAGGACTGCATACACTACAAGAAGGACTTGCCTATCATGGGCCAGTAGTCCTGCTGTAGTGCTCCGTCATTCTTGCGTTCTTATTGACTCACGAACTCGCAATAAGACGATTGTAAACAAAGCACGGAACGGATGGGGGTATGAACCCATGGCCAGCCGGTGCGTAAGGCACTGGGCCAGCTGGCTACACTAAGATTCATCCACTCGTTCCGGGGTTCGTTCTTAGTGGTCTGTGAATTGCCTCAGGTACTGACTGACTGACAAACTGAAATAAGAAACCGGAATATCAAAGAAATATGTTCCAATTAATGAAATGATTTAAATGACATTGGTTCAGGATGGACCGAAACGTCGCCTAAGGTTTCCTTCCCCCAAGTGCGTGTTATTTATGAATTGTTTCGGCCACGGAACAGTAGGAGTTTGAAATAAAGTATTTGAGTAAAGCATTAAATAATAGTTCTTTATAAGATGTCATACATAAACAATTTACACATTTCGACGAGTATGTTTCTTTCGATGTTTATGTCGTGAGAGCACTAGCGTATTTATATTAATGTATATCTCAAAATGTATACTTTGAGAGTTTTCCCTAATCTGACGTTTAGAGATTCAAAAATTCTTGGCTGAGGGAGGGTAGGTGTGTTCTCAGCAACATGGGGAGGGTAGGTGTGTCCTCACCAACATGGGGAGGGTAGGTGTGTCCTCACCAACATGGGGAGGGTAGGTGTGTCCTCACCAACATGGGGAGGGTAGGTGTGTCCTCACCAACATGGGGAGGGTAGGTGTGTCCTCACCAACATGGGGAGGGTAGGTGTGTCCTCACCAACATGGGGAGGGTAGGTGTGTCCTCAGCAACATGGGGAGGGTACACACACAACCCGCACATATAAAAGAGAGGAGCTTACGACGACGTTTCATTTAATTTTCCCGCCTGGGCTACCCTTCCCATTTCATAGACTCTGCTTTCTCTCGTGCTAAATGGACTTTCTTCTCTCCTAAACCCTCTACTCCTGAAAACTCTCCTGTCCTCTGCCTTCCCTACATCTCTGGTCTCTCTAATCTCAGCAACTCTCTCCGTTCCTTAGACATCAAACTTACCTTTCGTCAGACTAACACTCTTCGCACTAATCTAGTTCATACTTCCCCTCCCTCCACAGATTCTCCTGGTGTCTACTCTATTTCTTGCTCCTCCTGTCCTCTTCAGTACTTCGGAGAAACTGGCCGATCTCTTTCTGACAGACTCAAGGAGCACAAAAGTAGTGTTAGGCTTGCCGACACTAATAATGCTCTTTTCTGTCATGTCAGAGATCACAGTCATCCCATTGATTGGTCTTCTGCTAAAACTGTCTACCCTACGTCCAACTTTCATAGTCGCCGTCTGGTTGAATCCTCCCTTATACACAACTTTCCCTGTATGAATCTTAGCCCTGGCTTTGTCTCTGTTGATGCTTTCCTCTCTCATTACATTGTTAAATGCTCTAAACTTCAGAACACCCGTGACTTAACCTGATTCCTTCCCTATCTTCTCATCCCCCTTCTCCTTTTTTTTTTTTTTTCCTCCTATGGGTTTTCCTTTCTTTATTTTCTTTTGCCATGTATTTTCCTTCATTTTATTCGCTTTTCTTCCCTCTCGTACCACCCTTGCGGGCCGCTAGCCTCATTGCAGTGCTCCTTCCCATATGACTGTCTCCTCTACTACCATTACTACTACTACTACTTCCACTACTCCATCATTACCCCACTCTCTTGTACCCTCCCCTGTCTGCCTGCCTATAAATACCCTTCCTCTGTCTCTGTGTGTTAGTGTGACTTTGTAAATGGTCCAAGTCGGACCGAAACGTCGTCGTAAGCTCCTCTCTTTTATATGTGCGGGTTGTGTGTGTATTGTTCCAGTCACGGTATTGTGCCTTTTTTGTTATTTATGGGGAGGGTAGGTGTGTCCTCAGCAACATGGGGAGGGTAGGTGTGTCCTCAGCAACATGGGGAGGGTAGGTCTGTCCTCAGCAACATGGGGAGGGTAGGTGTGTCCTCAGCAACATGGTGAGGGTAGGTGTGTCCTCAGCAACATGGGGAGGGTAGGTGTGTCCTCAGCAACATGGGGAGGGTAGGTGTGTCCTCAGCAACATGAGGAGGGTAGGTGTGTCCTCAGCAACATGGGGAGGGTAGGTGTGTCCTCGCCAACATGGGGAGGGTAGGTGTGTCCTCGCCAACATGGGGAGGGTAGGTGTGTCCTCGCCAACATGGGGAGGGTAGGTGTTTCCTCTCCAACATGGGGAGGGTAGGCGTGTCCTCTCCAACATGGGGAGGGTAGGTGTGTCTTCTCCAACATGGGGAGGGTAGGTGTGTCCTCAGCAACATGGGGAGGGTAGGTGTGTCCTCAACAACATAGGGAGGGTAGGTGTGTCCTCAACAACATAGGGAGGGTAGGTGTGTCCTCACCAACATGGGGAGGGTAGGTGTGTCCTCAGCAACATGGGGAGGGTAGGTGTGTCATTGGCATGGCAGGGCAGGAATGCCCTCTTATGTCCTCACGAGAATGGGCAGCCAAGTCCGGTAGAGAAAGACGTTCGGGGAGTAAGACTTAAGATGGATTTATGTCGGCCCGTCAGAGCTAATTTGTGTAAAGAATGGGCAGTGTACACGGAATATATAAGTACCCTTCCCTACCCTCACTACAGTCGCACTAGTGTCGTGTTAATAGTGCTCCTTGACTAAGAGGGATTTAGACAGTGACCTTGGTGCCCTTATACATAACACAGGACTGTAATATAATCGTGGAGAAATTATATTCTCCGTTGTGTATATTAAATAAAAATATGTATGTGCCTGAACGAGTTAAATGACTGGAGGTATTGCTATAACGTCATGGTAAGTCATGCACAGAGCGATACGTTGTCCCAACGTGTGTTTTCTTCTCTTTTTGTCGACAGTACGTCATTTGGATTGACGTGCGCCCTATGGTTGATTTCTTTGGGTTAAATCCTGTCGACTACACGACACACCTTCCCTCCCCATGTTGGTGAGGACACACCTTCCCTCCCCATGTTGGTGAGGACACACCTTCCCTCCCCATGTTGGTGAGGACACACCTTCCCTCCCCATGTTCGACATTTCTCCCCAGGCAACACGAAGAAGCATCTTAATAATTTATAATAAACAGTGTATAGGCGATGGAAGAATAATCCAACTGAAAAATGCGTGTGAACACGGGAATGTGTTCAGGTTGTTCTATTCTTTTATTTTTCACAAAGGTAGTTTTGCATAATTGCATTCGCGCGTTTGAGGGCGATTCTAAACTAACCAACAAATTGGAAATGAAAATTGGACGACATTTCTTTCCATTGAAAACAGTTATCCAATCGAGAGAGAGAGAGAGAGAGAGAGAGAGAGAGAGGGGGGAAGAGAAGAGAAAGCCAGACTTCTTAAGAATCAGCTGGAAGTTCTTCGTGATTGTCTTGCTAAACATCTTATGCCTCTTTCCTTCTCTCACTTCCTTAAACTCCACACATTCAAGTCCACACCGAGGCTGTCTACTGAGAACTATCTACTTCTATCTAGGTTAAGGACTATGAGACAGAGGCAGAAAAACTGAAGGCCCTTTCCTCACCCTCCACTCAGACCACTGCTGGCATGATGACAGTGGTAAACATATACCGTTTTGAAAAAATTGCATTAAATTTACAGGGAGAGATGGAACTGGACAGACGACGTGGTCTACAACTACGTTTACTTTATTAGTACTGTTTATTATCTTACTGTTCGTGTTACTCCACTACCATTCACAGAACCGCTTGTACCAGTAGTGATGCTTCTGAAAAACCTAACCATACCACGGGTGGGGATAGAACCCGCGGTCAGAGAGTCGTAAAACTCCAGACCGACGCGTTATCCACTGGGCCAGCTGGCTACAATAAGATTCATCCAACTTATTGTAGCCAGCTGGCCCAGTGGATAACGCGTCAGTCTGGAGATTTACGACTCTCTGACCGCGGGTTCTATCCCCGCCCGTTGTATGGTTTGTTTGCAATCGTGTCACTACGATTTCGTGAGTCATGATGCTTGTGGTTACCACCAGTCTGCTGGGGCTGTCACATTCCTCTACTTCCATTACTTCTATTATTGACTCAGGAATCCGATGATTTTCGGACTGTCTCATCTGTTGTATATATTTGACTGTGCTGGTTTTATAGTGAGGTAGTGAGTGTACAAAGCAACATATTGTTCCTGTCCCTTCCTCACCATATCGTATACCTTGCTGGTCACTGTAACTTACCAGGTCCTGAACGCCCTGGCAACTCCTCCCACCAGATCACGATGTGTCTTAAGTGAGTCTTATACTTGCAAATGTTTGTCCAGCCGGTTCTTCAATGATTGCATTGTCTTTGCGTTAACAACATTAGCAGGTAGTTTATTTCGTTCTGCTATAATCATGTTTGCATTAAATCTTTGTATGCGTTCATGTTGCATCTTCTGCCTCGCGGTTTCTTCCCATTGTTTAGAGTTATGAACTCGTCACCTCAAATATTTCTTCGTGTTTGTCAATAACGAGTCAATATATCTGGGGTTTTATACTTGAAGTTTCTTATTGTGAAACCTAGCATTTTCTTAGCTTGGATGCTCCCAGACGGACATTGTTTGGTGCTTTTGAGGTCGTTGTTTGTGATTACTCCTACTCCTTTTTTTCTCTTGTATCGGTTAGTTTGTTGCCAAAGATTTTGTGTTCATGTATGAAACTGTTATACCCAAAAATGCATTACTTCGCTCTCGTCTACAATGATACTTATCTTCTACGTCTCTGGCCACAGCGTTAACCTATCCAGATCACTATGAATCCTCAAGCACTTTGCTTCGGATGCTCCACTTTCCCTCAGTATGGTGTCATCCCCAAATATTGCTATGCTGGATGTTAGCCCTACCTCGAGAGTATCTACATACATTGTAAAGAGGACTCGAAAAGTCCACTCTTTGCGGTAAATCGTTCAGACACCTCTCCGTTGTGTACCACTTTGAAGAGAACATGTCCGCCTAGTGCTCTAACAGTTCATGGTTTCTGTTAAGCTTCAAGTGAAGGCTGATTTCTTCTCTCTCTGTCTCCTTTCCCAATGATCGACCTTCTTACTACCATTACCCTTAACACTGCTCGCCTTACCCCTGGACCTACATTCTACTACATTATAAAACAACCTACGCAGTTCCTTTGACACGTTTCGCCAGCCTCTTTCTCATTATATCCCTGATATGTTTTATTCGTGGTTCCCTTATCCCTGACTTTATACAAGTTTTAACAGCAGTCGCTACAATTTCCCCCCTTCCCTAGGAATCACTGCCTTCCTGGTCACTATCGGCTTGCCATAACCCCTCGTAACTCTGTCACAGTCATTACCTTCTCTTGTGACACAGAGAACACGGTTGTTCTTAATGGTGGAGATTACCTCCACAAGGCAAAGGCTTTGCTCTCTATCTTGGGCACCTACACTCCTTGTCTCCAACCATCTTGATTCTGCCACTTCTGCTGTCTTTGCTGCTAATGCCGCCGTCGCTGCCACTACCGTTGTTGTTGCTGCTGCTTCTGCTTCCACTGCTGCCCCTATCACCATTCCTCCTGATGCCGTTGCCACTTCTGCTGTCACCCCTTGTGTTGTGATTGCTTCTGTTTCTGCTTGCACTTGTGTTTCAAGGGCCATTTTTTATTCCAGTGTTGCCATAACTGCTTCGACTTTTACTACTACTATTACTGCTGCTGCTGCTGCTGCTGCTGCTGCTGCTGCTGCTGCCGCCGCCGCTGCTACTGCCACTATGTTGCTGCTGCGGGCACTACTGCTATAGTTACTAAATATAACACTATAAGAGCAGAGACACACCTGGTCAATATAACCTTGAAACCAACTGAACTTAACATCCCTCTCTTGTAATCACTACAGTCTGGCATAATTCCACTGAACGTACTTTCATGTTCGCTTCTAAACTGCTAAATAATTCTTCAGGCGTACTCGCCAAGTTCTTTTATTATTATTGTGTATTATTATTTTATTATTATTAGTAGTAGTAATAGTATTGATATAGCTCAGTTAGAATGGGAAGTAATTAGGTATGACCCAAAGTATACCTGGAGGGTATTCGGAGGGGTCCACGCCCCCCGGCCCGGTCCATGACCAGGGAGGTTACCTGAAACTCTTGATCAAGAGCCCTTCACCAACATCAAGGAACCTCCTTATCCCTTGAAATAAGCTGTAATACGCTTCCTAGGTGAATAAGACACACTATGCTGTTTCTAGCCTTTATTGAGAAGGCTTCATCAGTCCAATACAAAGTAGAAAGTTGTAAAGCGAGGAGGAGTTTGAGGTAATCAGTCCCTCGGCCTGGAGTCGATGTGTTCAGTCCATCAATCTTGTAAGTACAGCATAGGGCAAACGAAGTGGCTTATATACTGTAGACAGGTGAGGCGAAGCAGGAGGAGGCGGGGTCATAGTGGTACCATCCACTAGTAGAAAAATAAACACATAAGCAGTATAATGTGATCCTTTATTGACAACGTTTCGCCCACGCAGTGGGCTTTATCGAGTCACAGACAGATCTACCTGGAAAATGAGCAACATAGAGATATATATAGGGTACAGTCAGGTGGAGAATGCTGGGTCAGGTGGAGAAAGCTGCATGTGAGTCTTAAAAGTAGTGTGAAAACATAGTGTGACTTAAAGGACCTGCAGTGTACCATTCTTGAGTTCTAGGTGGGATAGCGTTGAAGAAGTTTCTTGGCAATAGGTTCAGCTATGTTGTAGAAGCCGTTGTTCTGGTTGAAGTTGTTGGACATACAGATGAGTGATGATTCTAGGATTCTTCGGTATTGCGTGTTGTCTTCTCTGGCGATAAGTCTTGCGTTTCTGTAGTTGATTAAATGGTTGTGTAAATTTCGGTGTTGAACACAGGCATTTCTTGAGTCGTCAGATCTGCCTGCGTACTGGTGTTCTGAAATGCGTGTTTGTAGGTCTCTGGATGTTTCGCCAACGTATAATTTGCTGCAGCCATTACAAGGGATTGTGTATACCCCTGCCTTGGACTGAAGCTTTTCCTGTCTGTTACTGGTAATGTCCTTAATGGTGGTGGATGTGGAGGTGGATACTCGGAATGAGGTCTTAGAAAAAATGTTGGAAACTTGTTTGGAAATGGAGTTGGTGGGAAGGACTATGTATCTCTTCTCAGCAGTGTCTTCTCTGGGTGTGTTGAAGGATCACATTATACTGCTTATGTGTTTATTTTTCCATTGTGTCGGTATTTTATACCATTTATTTCCACCATCCACTAGTCGAAGTAGGTCTTCGTCCAAAGGTTGGACAAGTGTTGAAGAATCCGTTTGTATAAAGATCCCAAGATGTTGCTGTGTCAGACAGGATGTAGATGAATGGTTCAGAGAACCAACAAGTTGATAAATTAGACACACATGCAACACTTGGGTATCTTTATTGAGGAAACGTTTCGCCACACAGTGGCTTCATCAGTCCAATACAAAGTAGAAAGTTGTAAAGAGAGGAGGAGTTTGAGGTAATCAGTCCCTCGGCCTGGAGTCGATGTGTTCAGTCCATCAATCTTGTAGAAAGTACAGCATAGAGCAAACGATGAAGCCACTGTGTGGCGAAACGTTTCCTCAATAAAGATACCCAAGTGTTGCATATGTGTCTAATTTATCAACTTGTCGGTTCTCTGAACCATTCATCTACATTAGAGATGCACTTTGAGCAGTACCGGAGAATAGCAGCTCGCAGGGCAACGATCGTTTTATCTAAACAAAGATGTTCGTAAATTCGACCTTGTAATATAACCACGAAATTCCGTGTGGACCTCACGAAATTATTTTGTTTACTTTTGCTGGAAAACTTCAAAAATTATTTAAACTTTTGTATATACCGTGATAATACACACACACACACACACACACAGGGATGTTAGGAAGTATTTCTTTAGCACTAGAGTTGTCAGGAAAGTGGAACAATCTGGAGAGCGATGTAGTGGAGACAGGATCCATACATAGCTTGAACCCCCCTGATCTAGAGGATAGTGAATGATTAAGAGGAATTCTATAAATGAAAGAAGAATAATTTATCACCAGCGCATTACTTACCAACCATAAGAATGGTTGGTAGGTATGAGCAGAGACGCTGCCTCTGGCAGAATGTTTGCCTAAAAACTGCTGGGCATGTGAGTGTCCACCGGAAGATACACAAGCCTGGGCTACCTGGAGGATACACAAGCCTGGGCTACCTGGAGGATACACAAGCCTGGATTACCTGGAGGATACACAAGCCTGGGCTACCTGGAGGATACACAAGCCTGGGCTACCTGGAGGATACACAAGCCTGGGTTACCTGGAGGATACACAAGCCTGGGCTACCTGGAGGATACACAAGCCTGGGCTACCTGGATGATACACAAGCCTGGGTTACCTGTAGGATACACAAGCCTGGGCTACCTGGAGGATACACAAGCCTGGGTTACCTGGAGGATACACAAGCCTGGGCTACCTGGAGGATACACAAGCCTAAGGTTGCAACTCCTAGAGATATAAACATAAACCATCCCAATGAACTCTGGTAAAATGTTCTGAGGGAACACCCTTCCAGTGACGTTCAAAGCCTATTAGTGTGTGACAATGGCTTATTTAGAGTCCATTCGTAGCTGCAAGCCAGCTACTAAGCCACCATGTGACGATGAACGCCTATCAACACGAAGAAAAATAAAACACGAACTTGCACGGCCAGTAATTCACCCGTTCAAGGTGACTACATCGCTGAAAAATTAGGTGATAATCAAATGAGCTGAGAGAATCGTTCCGAAGATCATGTAACTAACTACCCCCTCCACACAGTGTGTTTGTCTTCAAGAAATAGCTTTCAAATCAGAACGTTTTTCACCACCATACTTCATCACAACGTCAAATACAAGTATGTGTGTCCATGATCGTAAAGTCGGATAGAAATGACAGCTGAGTGAATTTATAGAGGTCAGCGCACCGTCGCTAAGAAGAGTGTTTAAAACTCATACACGACACGTCGCTTTCTTTTTTTTTACCAGACGTGAAATACCCTGAAATGTATGTACAGATGAGTTAACTTGGTAATTGCGTCCTAAATACCTTCCACACAGCGCCTTGAGCTACGGCCAGTCACCTGTCGAAGGGAAGAGCTGGCGGAGGTGGCCGCTCTTTGAAGACAATACAGTGATAATCTTCTTCGTTTCTTGGCTGTGTAAATATTTACTCATCACTGTCAGGGACCATCATCACTGTCAGGGACCATCATCACTGTCAGGGACCATCATCACTGTCAGGGACCATCATCACTGTCAGGGACAATCATCACTGTCAGGGACCATCATCACTGTCAGGGACCATCATCACTGTCAGGGACAATCATCACTGTCAGGGACCATCATCACTGTCAGGGACCATCATCACTGTCAGGGACCATCATCACTGTCAGGGACCATCATCACTGTCAGGGACCATCACTGGAATACAAGACTCGAGTAAATTAATTCCTCAAGTTCTTCCTCTTCTTCGTTCTTGTGCTCAATGACTGACCAAAGTTGTCACCGCAATACTAGTATTATTATTTACTAACTCTTAACACTTGTGATCGTGAGTGGCACTCAGTGACGAGCACTTCTAATGAGGAAATTCTTTTTTTCTCTAGTTATTCTTCATTGTTTTAATTGTTATAGCATTAATGTATAAATGGCTTGCTATTTACAACAATTTTTTATTTTTAATATCTTACTCCTTCCATTTTTTTTATCAGTACGTATGTAAACTTCATTTCTTCCTCTACCATTCTCTTGCTTCAGCTCCTTCCGAACCCTCTGCCTTTCCCAAGAACTTGACCAGGGGTTAAATGGAGAGGGGTCAGGTGAGGCAGTGTGACAAAGTCATATTAGTAGAGTCGGGTCAGGATGTTATGAGCGTAGCCACTGTAATCTCACCCAACTTGTGTCTTTGTTTATACGTGAAACTGTCGTGTGGGGGTGTTGCTTGACTACCTGGAGAAGGTTCATAGTGCCTTGTTCGTCAGTGACAGGAGGAGAGGGGAACCCCTTCGTGTTGTGTGTAGCCTGGGGGAAGGGAGGGGGTTAAATTGCTGGTGTTTGCCCGGCTTTAGCTGTGTTTATACGTAGAGAGACGTGCAGTCAAAGGTAGAGTGGAGGGACTGGAGAATTATATTACGAGAGACAAAAATATACACATGCTGAACTCCAGGTATGCATGTTTACTGACACACACACACACACACACACACACACACGTCCATCATGGCGCCTCAACATTCGTAAACCTGATCTCCTAAATGCGTTCTGTTCGAAGGGCAATATTTTCAGATTTCATTTTTAAATTTAATCTTGTAAAAGTGCGTTTAGGAAAATTCACAATTGTTCAATATAAAAAAAAAAATCGTGGAAAAATGTCGTCATGCGAATATCGCGATGTGATTTTTAATATCTAGTTAATTCACAGAGTTCCGTCATACGTTAAAATGTGAGAATGTATATATGAAAATGGGATATTTCATTACTACTGATGAAAGTGTGAAACGCATTTTGAAATGAGTAATAAAACTAATGGACGTCCTAGATTCGTGTGATAGAAAATCATTATATATAAAAAAAAAAGAACCTTTACCGCTATCGTAAAAGTCAGACTTCGTGCTAAGAGAATGTTTACGCAGGAACGTAAATATTCGTAGAAACACGAAAGTATCATTTGTTTCGACATAAAGATCGCTCCCCCACCCCCTATCTACTTCCCCCTACCTCCTTTCCCCCTACCTCCCTTTCCCCTGCCTCCGAACATTCGTTTCACGCCCCATAAAGATGCATTTCCCCCCAACTTTTTTTTTTTTTACCCTTCGTCAGGAAACTCACGCTCGAGACTTGCCATACGCACGTCCCCCGGAATACGCAACATTATCCTCCCTAAATAGGCCTACCTGAAGCCTATACAGGGGTTCATCAATAAGGTATTATCCGCCGGGATTTATTGATAAAGCTATCAATTGGGCTTCATCAATAGGCCTTCATTAATAAGGATTCATCAATAGGCCTTTACTAATAAGGATGATTCATTAATAGGCTTTCATTAATAAGGATTCATCAATAGGCTTTCATTAATAAAAATTTATCAATAGGCCTTTATTAGTTTATCTTTATAAATTCAATAAAGTTTTATGAAAAGAACTTTGCCAGTATGGCTTTATTAATAGGTCGTTTTCAGTGGGGCTTCATCACTGTGATTTTATTAATTGGGCTTTATTAGTATATGAAGACTGGTAAAGCCCTTCTTGATAAAGCCTTCTTGATAAATCCCTTTTACAAAGCCCTGATGACTCTAATAAAATGACCTCGCTCTGTATAATGTACCAAACAGGTGCACCGGGCACCGAACCGTTGCACCGGGCACCGAATAGTTGCACCGGGCACCGAACAGTTGCACCGGGCACCGAACAGTTGCACCGGGCACCGAACAGTTGCACCGGGCACCGAACAGTTGCACCGGGCACCGAACAGTTGCACCGGGCACCGAACAGTTGCACCGGGCACCGAACAGATGCACCGGGCACCGAATAGTTGCACCGGGCACCGAACAGTTGCACCGGGCACCGAACAGTTGCACCGGGCACCGAATAGTTGCACCGGGCACCGAACAGTTGCACCGGGCACCGAACAGTTGCACCGGGCACCGAACAGTTGCACCGGGCACCGAACAGTTGCACCGGGCACCGAACAGTTGCACCGGGCACCGAACAGTTGCACCGGGCACCGAACAGTTGCACCGGGCACTGAACGAATGCAATTAATATATTCATCAAATGGGAATTTTTAGCTGCAGATTTATTATTTTTTTCAATTTCGTTCACTCTTAAAAAAGTAATTTCAGTTGAATCTCAAACAGACCTTACAAAAAAAAAACTTGACATCCCATTAGCATGGCATCATATACCCTGGATAGCCCTGGATACCTTCCTCGGGGCTGAATACCCGTGATTGTTTTGGCTGTAGCAGAGGGAATGCCAACGCTCCAGGACATTTGGCCCACTGACATTTCACCGAATGGACTTATGGCCGAAGTGGCATTCATCACGTAACCTGACTTAATTATCCGTTCGGTCTATTGTCCGTTCGGCTAAATGGCTGTGGGCGCAATGTCCGTTCGGCCAATTGTCCTTAAAGTCAAATGTCTGTCGGCCAAGAGTCCGTCGATCATCTGTCCGGCCACGATACCAACAGTGTGAAGACTGGAGAAGTTAATCGTGGGCGAGAAGTTTAACATAGTGCGTCTTAGAGGTAAATATAGAGAAAGAAAGAGGAAAAGAAGACAAGAAGGAACAGGAAGATAAGAGAGCTTGAGGGGAGGGAGGGACAGGACATATGAAAGAAAAGAGATGGAAACCGGAGAAGAGAGGAGGAAAAGAGTGAGTGGGAGCGAAAGAGAGGAAAAAGAGTAGATGAAAAGGACAAGGCAGGGGGAGGAAGAGAGGAGAAAAAGAGTGAGAGTGGAAGAGAGAGAGAGAGAGAGAGAGAGAGAGAGAGAGAGAGAGGAGAGAGAGAGGAAGAAGAATAAATGAAAAGGACGAGATAGGAAGAGAGAGTAAGAAAAGAGAGACGAAGAAAATGAAGAATCTAAGTGAAATAAGATAGTGGAGAACAGAGTTGCAACACCGCGTCCAGTGATTCAACACAGCATCTTTGAAAACAGTTCCCACGAGAAAGCTCCTGGAGAGCGAAACGTTGCCACGATCAAATGTCACATTAGTTGCATCTCTGTCCATTTACCTAACAGTATTAGCTACGATACATTCCTACATGGAAAAAAAAAAACGAACCACCCCGACTTGGGCCACAAGAACCACTGTGTAAGGTGTGTGTGTGTGTGTGCCAGTGCCAGTGCCAGCCTCACAGACGTCCTGGTCTCCTGGGTTACTGGAGCCACCTAACTGAGACAGCAGTGACATAAAGGACACACGTTGCAAAGTAAGTCTCTATTGAAGCGACGTTTCGTCCTGTGTAGTCACAACTTCGTAAAGCTCTATGCAGAGCCAAAGATTTACCAACAAAGTTATGCACAACGAGCAGGTTTATGGTCCGATGAATATTTTTTTAGTCTTTTAGACTCGACTCATTTTCTAATGGTAATTGGATTTGAGTTGAACACTTATTCAGGGTATTATTACCAAGTACCTGCATTAAGGAAGTTTCTTACTACCAGAATGAATTACCGGAGACACGAGACATCACAGATAAAGAGCTGAAATCAAACTCTTTTTCTCCATAAGATTTGAGAAGCTAAATTCTCGTTAGCCCCGATTAAAATTATAATAAATAGTCAACCGATATCACACTTGTGATTTAGCATAATGGAGATGGAACAACTGAGATTTAAAGGTGAAATTTTAGCTTCTCCGTGACAGTCCACTGGTTCAATAGCTAGTACCGTACTCTGTGGCTTTCGGATGGTACAGTACATTCTCGGTGAGTGTCAGAGAGTGCCGTACGTGCCCTCTCCGTGCACATTACGAGCACTCCCAGGGCAGCGTGTCACTGTACACTCACGTGTCGACACTGAAGGCTTCCCTGCTAAACACCGGGATTTCTGCACATCACAGCCGTGGTGTTCTGGGCTGCTTTCTGACTGTCAGGGGAAAAAGCCCATTTTTACTGCGGCCTCATTCACTGTTCCGTCGGTTATGTTTCATAAGAGGAGCTTGGTGACGTGTTGACACCGCTTGTAGACACTCTTCTTATTTAAGATGGTAGACGGGTTGTGTTATGGGCTGACACGTCCTTATTTTACTAAGTTCATTTTCTCTTAAGGTGACCAGCGTCGTGCATTGAGACTGGGTTGTATGTGGGAGAGAGAGAGAGAGAGAGAGAGAGAGAGAGAGAGAGAGAGAGTTGACATCTGGGTAGCGGTGTTCACTTCGTAATCCCGATGACTAGACTTAAACAAGCAGTGAAAATGGGAAGATTACGGTAGCTGTGCTACAAGTAAGGCAACAAAAACATAGGTAACCGCATAAATGCTCCCTCATACTTACCAGTCTGTTGCATGGCGCCGCTGTTCTATAGCAGCTGCAACATATGTATCTACCCGGAGCCGTGTCTTGTGGTGGTGGTAGTAGTAGTAATAGTAGTACCAGGGGTTGTGATGGTGGTAGTAGTATGGGGAGAGATAGAGACAGACACAGACATGAAAACAAAATTTTTCTCTGCCTTGTCACAGACCGGGCCGCGGGGGCGTTGCCCCCTGAAACTCTCTCCAAGTATAAACATCCACTAAAATCATTATACCTCGTGAAGAGTGTTATTCCCACTACGAATCAGAGGTATACCTGACAAGTGACGAAACTGGTTCGCTATCCCCCGCTCCTGATTCCTTCGTTATAACCCAAGGGAGAAAACGCGCCATAATGTACCAGAATATTTTAGCCCAAACACGCAAATTCTGAAAGCATCGGCGCATTGTCTACAAATTTCCATTCCTTTTGGTAACTCATTTGTGTAAACTATAAATATTGGGCAAGTGAGGATCCTTGTGGCAACCCACTTGTGACGTCTCACCACGAAATCATTTTTTTCCCCTCTTATAACTGTGTGCATTTTTCCCCTCGAACACAAGTTGCTGGCCGAGCTTTTATTGAGACAGAGTTTCGTTTTGGTCTCAAGCTTTACTGAGTCATGATAAAGCTCTATACAGAGCGAAAAAAAATGTCCCCAGCAAAAAACCTTGTTCTGAAACTTGTGTATTTCTCTTCATAAACAAACTTTGTTCACGAATGATCTCTTGAGAATGATAATCCCAACACAAATTATATACAAAATACAGAGTGAGAATACATCATATTGTGACTATATTATTATTATTATTATTATTATTATTATTATTATTACTGATCATTTTTAACAGACCAGCCGCCTTGGTGGGAGGCTGCCAGTGTGTTAATTCTTTTAATAATAATTCTTCCATTCTCTTTACTGAGCGTATATACTTAATAGGCTTATTCTGTTACATATCGTACACTTGCTCTTATATATTTCTAGGCTCTTCATATTACGCTCATGTATTGACAAAGCCCCTGGATGGTGAAACGGCTGCAAAGTAATGGTACCCAGATATTGCACATATTTCTAATTCATTATCTTATTGGTACTGAATACCACTGACATGCGCTTGTTCTTGTCTCCCTTTTCCCGTATTCAAAGGAACTATGCATGGTCCGTGCCAGTCCTTAAGTAACTTCCCTTTTTTTCGCATATACTGAAATGCGTCAACCACTCCACAACTGTATCTCATCTGCTTTTAACATTTCTGTCTTAATCCTATCTATCCCTGCTGTTTTTACTCCCCTTCATTCCACACATAGTCTCACGTACTTTCTCTACAGTCTCATCTGACTCTTACTCCTTCAAGATGTTAGACCTCCCTGCCCAATGCGTGAAATCAATGCCGCCTTTTCTATTTTTCCTCTGCTGTTTTTAACTGTTAAATCCATTACTTTCATAGGGTTTCTTAGCTCATTAATTTCCCTCCAAAACTTTTTTTTAATATTCTCAGAATTTTTTTTTATTAAATCCTCTCCCACTCTCTCACTGGCTCTCCTTTTGCACTTCTTCACTTCTCTTTTAACGTCTGTTTTTCTCTTCGTGTACTGCGCCCTCCTTATATAACTTCAGCAACGTAAAAAAATCTTTCATATGCTAACTTTCTCCCTTGCCATCCTCTGTACTTCCTCATTCCACTACTCTTCTTCCCACCCGCACCCACTCTCCTATCCCCACAAAATTCTGCCGGAGACTAATACTACGTTTTCATCACACAGTATGTGCCAACCCATGTGGGGTATAGTGTTACTGTGAGTGTATCATGTGTAACATGAGAAAATGGAACGGTAGACTATATGACCTATACTGGTTTATCGTTTTTTAGTATAATAATAATAAGCATGGTAGGGCCTCGAAAACTGGTAGCAGCAGCAACAACAGTAGTGGAAGCAGTAGCAGGAGCAATAACAACAGCAGAAGCAGCAGCAGCAACAATAACAAGAACAGCCCCGCCGTCAGAAGAGAAGCACCACTATTTCTAGAAGCAGAAAGGCATGAACAAAATCTATATAGACCGTCCTCCGCCAGCCACTTGTGTTGCGCACCGAGTGTCTTATGGCGCTTTCTCGTGAAGGGAAAATAATACTGACTTGAATCATCCTACACCTCTCCAGTTCTCTCTCATTAACTATAACCTCTGCAGACTTCAATTTTGGGTTTGGACAAAACATTAAAAATAGCTGTGAGAGCGAACATGAAGCCTAGCGTAGGAAGCCTAGCGTAGGAAGCCTAGCGTAGGAAGCCTAGCGTAGGAAGCCTAGTGTAGGAAGCCTAGCGTAGGAAGCCTAGCGTAGGAAGCCTAGCGTAGGAAGCCTAGCGTAGGAAGCCTAGCGTAGGAAGCCTAGTGTAGGAAGCCTAGCGTAGGAAGCCTAGCGTAGGAAGCCTAGCGTATGAAGCCTAGCGTAAGAGGCCTAGAGTGTATATGAATCTTATGTTCTCTGAGGTAAAACAAGTGTCAGGTTGCCGACAGATTCCCACACTAACGTAGTTAGAGGAGGAAGAAGAGAAATATATAAATGACGGAAATAAGTAATATTATGTTTTCTATCTCTCTCTCTCTCTCTCTCTCTCTCTCTCTCTCTCTCTCTCTCTCTCTCTCTCTTCGGAGCAGACACAGTTGCTTGCGGCACTCAACATTTTTTTCGGCCAACGGGAAAGCGCTAAACCTGTAAGGGTCGTGCAGCAGCGCCTGGGGAATGGGAGACATTCAGGTTCGATCCAAGGAAGGAGAGGTTATGATCAAGAGCCCCCTTCACCAGCGACTTCTTCCCCCCTCGAGGTCTCGTCTCTTACACTGAAACTCACTATTTTCCTTACAGACAGAAAGTCCCTCGTTCATTTTAAGCTGGTGAGGGGCTCATGATCTAGGGAAGTGGATATGTGCCCCAGTTCCCTGAATTGAACCTGAATACCTTCCATTCCCCCCCAACAAAGGTTTGGCACCCTCCCCCCCCCCATGATAATAATCACTAAGCCAATTTGCCTCTTGTTCCAATTACATTTCCCAATTCTCCAAATAAATGTTGTTGTATAGTGAACTGTATCTAAAACTTTCTTAAAATTAGCTTAATCTGTTATGCACTACATACCTATGCTTGTTGACAACAGTCGAAAGATTACATAGGTACTGTAATAGGTCCAGGAGGTATAGAATCAGTTTATTTATTTCTTTAATAATTTCTCTGACTGTCGTAATACCTTAATAGATTTGTATGTACTCGCTGAGTTGTTTGCGAGGGTCGACATTTAGTTTCTGGTCCTGCCTCCTACACTACTGGCATCGTGGGTTTTATCATATATATTCTTAAAGCTGTGCATCGAGTTTGCTTCCATCACTGGCTCCTTCAATTCAATCTACTTTTCAAATACCCTGAGACTAAGGAAATACTTCCTCGCATCCTTTGTGTGTGTGTGTGTGTGTGTGTGTGTGTGTGTGTGTGTGTGTGTGTGTGTGTGTACTCACCTAATTGTACTCACCTAATTGTGGTTGCAGGGGTCGAGACTCAGCTCCTGGCCCCGCCTCTTCGCTGTCCGCTACTGGGTCTCTGCTCTCCCTGCTGCATGAGCTTTATCATACCTTGTCTTAAAACTATGTATGGTTCCCGCCTCCACTATATCGTTCGCTAGACTATTCCACTTCTTGACTGCTCTGTGGCTGAAGAAATGCTTCCTAACATCCCTTTGACTCATCTGAGTCTTCAGCTTCCAGTTGTGTCCCCTTGTGTCTGTGTTCCCTCTCTGGAACATCCTGTCACTGTCTACCTTGTCGATTCCCCGCAGTATTTTGTATGTCGTTATCATGTCTCCTCTAACCCTTCTGTCCTCCAGTGTTGTTAGTCCTATTTCCCTCAACCTTTCTTCATAGGACAGACCCCTGAGTTGTGGAACTAGTCTTGTCGCAAACCTCTGCACTTTCTCTAATTTCTTGACGTGCTTGACCAGGTGTGGGTTCCAGACTGGTGCTGCATACTCTAGTATGGGCCTGACGTACACGGTGTACAGTGTCTTGAACGATTCCTTGTTAAGGTAACGGAACGCTAATCTTAGGTTTGCCAGTCGCTCATATGTGTGTGTGCGTGTGCGTGGGTGAGTGCGTGCTCGCATTCGTGCGTATATTTGTGTATGCTTGAGTGTGAGAATTTTTCAGCACATTCTCCTAAACTGACCATCATTCAGAGATTACAGTGATTACCGGATAATGAATCTTCGTTAAACTACGCTCTACCGCTGGAGGCAGACTGTGCCAGCAGGACAGTCTGTGCGCTAACTGGTGCGCCTCTTCAGTATTCGTCGCAGAGAACCTCGCTTTGTCACGACACCTCACGGAGGCTCACACCCCTGGCGTCCATAACTACTTCCAAAATGATGCAGTTATTTAAAAACGCTTCCCAGAATATCTTTCAGTTATACAAAGGATTTGGGTATATTCTGAGAGAAAATGTGTGTGTGTGTACTCGCCTAGTTGTACTCACCTAGTTGTGGTTGCAGGGGTCGAGTCATAGCTCAAGGCCCTGCCTCTTCACTGGCCGCTACTGGGTCACTCTCCCTGCGCCATGAGCTTTATCATACATCTTCTTAAAGCTATGTATGGATCCTGCCTCCACTACATCACTTCCTAAACTATTCCACTTCCCGACCACTCTGTGACTTAAGAAATACTTCCTAACATCTCTGTGATTCATCTGAGTCTTCGACTTCCAACTGTGTCCCCTTGTTGCTGTGTCCCATCTCTAGAACATTCTGTCTCTGTCCACCTTGTCAATTCCTCTCAGTATATTATATGTTGTTATCATGTCCCCCCTATCTCTCCTGGCCTCCAGTGTCGTCAGGTCGATTTCCCTTAACCTCTCCTCGTAGGACATACCCCTTAGCTCCGGGACTTCTTCACGTGCTTGGCTAGGTGTGGGTTCCAAACTAGTGCTGCATACTCCAGTATGGGCCTAACGTACACAGTGTACAGGGTCCTGAACGATTCTTTATTAAGATGTCGGAACGCTGTTCTTAGGTTAGCTAGGCGCCCATATGCTGCAGCAGTTATTTGGTTGATGTGAGCTTCAGAAGACGTGCCTGGTGTTATACTCACCCCAAGGTCTTTTTCCTTGATTGAGGTTTGCAGTCTCTGGCCCCCCTAGGCTGTACTCCGTCTGCGGTCTTCTTTGCCCTTCCCCAATCTTCATGACTTTGCACTTGGTGGGGTTGAACTCCAGGAGCCAATTGCTGGACCAGGTTTGCAGCCTGTCCAGATCCCTTTGTAGTTCTGCCTGGTCCTCGTCCGACTGAATTATTCTCATCAACTTCACATCATCTGCAAACAGGGACACTTCGGAGTCTATTCCTTCCGTCATGTCGTTCACAAATACCAGAAACAGCACTGGTCCCAGGACTGACTCTTGTGGAACCTCGCTCGTCACCGGCGCCCACTCTGACACCTCACCACGTACCATGACTCGTTGCTGTCTTCCTGACAGGTATTCCCTGATCCATTGTAGTGCCTTCCCCGTTATCCCTGCCTGGTCCTCCAAGTTTTGCACTAATCTCTTGTGTGGAACTGTCTCAAACGCCTTCTTACAGTCCAAGAATATGCAATCTACCTACCCCTCTCTCTCTTGTCGTATTGCTGTCACCCTGTCGTAGAACTCCAGTAGGTTTGTGACACAGGATTTCCCGTCCCTGAAACCGTGTTGGCCATCGTTGATAAGCTCATTCCTTTCTAGGTGCTCAACCACCCTTCTCCTGACTATCTTCTCCATGACCTTGCATAATATACATGTCAGTGACACTGGTCTGTAGTTTAGTGCTACGTTCCTGTCTCCTTTTTTAAAAATTGTGTGTGTGTGTATACTCGCCTAGTTGTGGTTGTAGGGGTCGCGTCACAGTGTGTGTGTGTGTGTGTTTAATATTTATCTATTTACGGGGACAGCGTTGCAGTTCGGAGTCATATCTCAACTGTCACATAGATGCTTAGGTGCCTCTGGCAAGACTCTTGACTGAATGAGTTTGTGTTTCCTCTAACTTTAGGTCCCATCTTTTAATAGTCGACTGACTGACGTGAAACCGCCTTCTCACGCGTATTTTTCTGAGCTCCTGTAGAGTCCTTTACCACTGGCATCGATTAGTTCATTCCACTTCTATTTTTTTTCGCTCTTGTTGTTCTGAAATGTCTCCTGATATGTCTCTCTCTCATTTGGATGTGTGTACTCTCTGTGTCCTCTGGTTCTTGCCTCGTCCCTGGTAAAGATGTGTTGATGATCTTCCCTGTTTACGTTTTGTAGTATTGTTTATGTGGTAAATTCTCCTTCCTCGCTAATTCCTGACATTTTCCCTTCGTCTTTCCACTCCTCTCACACTCGCCACTCCTACCCATTTATCACAATCACCACTTTCATTATCACCCACCTCAGTGATCACCTCAGTCGTCACCACCCCTTCACCGCCATCACCATCATCTTCACCCCCAACATTATCATCATTCATTATTACCTTTGGCTCTACTTATGAAGCATCATATATTATCCTCCTTTCTAAGTGAACTTTGAAGTAATGAGTCACAATCACAAAGTCAGGAACACGGAGGAAAAAAAAAGGTCATGTCCGAGATTAGTCACGTCATCTAGAAGAAACGAAAGAGAGAGAGAAAGAGGAAATGAGAAAGAGAAAAGAAACCTCGTTTATCTTCTCCGGTGAACTTGAAACACACCACCAAACACGTGAATTTGGGGGAACGAATGAGGTAGAAAAAAAAGAGGGAATAAAGAATGTTACCCACGATGAGGCAGCAAAAGTTGCAGAACGTGTGATAAAGGTTGGAACCTTTGAATAAAGGCAAGGAGGAAGGGAAGGGATAGAGAGACAGAGAGGAGAGGTAAAGATTGTTTTATTCTTTTTACATAGCATTCTAGGAATACTATGGTTACACAGGATGGGTTACATACACGGTGTGGAAGTTTGTCAGTCAGAGCTGGCAGACTTCAGTAGTGTCAGTCAGAGCTGGCAGCAGACTTCAGTAGTGTCAGTCAGAGCTGGCAGCAGACTTCAGTAGTGTCAGTCAGAGCTGGCAGCAGACTTCAGTAGTGTCAGTCAGAGCTGGCAGACTTCAGTAGTGTCAGTCAGAGCTGGCAGACTTCAGTAGTGTCAGTCAGAGCTGGCAGCAGACTTCAGTAGTGTCAGTCAGAGCTGGCAGACTTCAGTAGGGCCGTGAGGATATCGTTAAGTATTCCATTAAAGGTTCATCAGCTTCAAAGGTTTCGTTCCAGCAGAGCCGGATTTACCATTACTTGAGGATTGAAAGGTGGGAGGAAGAGAGAGAGAGAGAAAGTTTGTAGTTTGTTCATGTTATATTGTAGCTACTGCCCGTCCTTTTCTATTGTTATCATCCTTATTACTTTCTTGTGATTCTCATACCTCCTCTCACACCCCTATCTTCTGTCTTCCTATTTCCCTGTGTCCACATTAATACATTACCTCCTAGTCGTGTCTGCTTTCCTAGTTTGTAAAAACTGTAGTGCGAGTGTGTGGTGGAGAGGGAACGGGAGAGGGGAGAGGAGAGGGAACGGGAGAGGGAACGGGAGAGGGGAGTGGAGAGGGAACGGGAGAGGGGAGTTGAGAGGGAACGGGGGAGGGGAGTGGCGAGGGACGGGGGAGGGAAGGGGAGGAGTGGAGAGGGAACGGGGTAAGTGGACCTCGCTAAGAGAAAGATCGCCCACGACAATTATGCGGAAGCGAGGATTTTTCTTGTCAATATCGAACAAAAATTGAAATTTCACGGTGAATGAAGGAACCCGTGGAAAAGAGGTCGCAGGGCGAGGCGGTGGAGGTCGTGGTGGAGGTGCTGGTGGTGCTGGTGGTACTACTAGTGGTGGTGAGACAGAAGTGGGTAGTGGTGATGGTGGTTGTAATGTGGCTAGAATGGTAAACAAATATAGGAGGATGTAGGATGGACGTACAGCTCCCCACTGAGTCTGTCGACTGTCAACGTGATCATACTGACACTGTTTACCTGAGAAAAATATATATCGATAAAAACACCAGCTCTCGGAGTACGGTAATGTAATCCGAGGCTTGTGAACAATGAAGCCAACTCGTTTGAGTACCAGTTCGAGCCTCCTCGAAGTCTCGAAATTTTTGAAGACTTGAGCTCCAGAAAGTCGTAATTCTCGAGTTCCAGGGAGTCAGGAGTCTCGTGAAACTTGAAGTCTCAAGCTCAAGAAAGTCACATGTACTGTTTGCGGCCGATGACGAAGCTCATGTGATCCAGAACGAAGATCACATAGCAATACAATTATCTCTCTCCCTCTCCATACCTTTCTTCACTCCCAACCTCCCGCCTTCATTCCCTCAATCCCTACCTCCCTAACTCCGTGCAGGACAACACAAAGTCGTGGGAAATCACAAAGTAAATACGATTGGATTTTTTTTCTCACTTGGCCCACGGGAGACGGAAGTCACGAGACGCGTGACGGTAGAGTTCTATTGATTATTTGCACTCAGCGTCAAGCTCCTTCGAAAACCCTTCCCTCGAGTGATTCCAGAGAGAGAGAGAGAGAGAGAGAGAGAGAGAGAGAGAGAGAGAGAGAGAGAGAGGACGTGTTTATATCTGTCTTGAGAAAGCCGTCCGTCCATCCAGGAGCTACAGGACCGGAAAATGGCGCTCGGATTTTCTCCATTGCGGCGTTGAACTGACGTGGGACTCTTCGATGATTATTTAATTGTTAGCAAGGCTACTCGAGACTGCCAGTGTGTTTGTTCGTCTCCTTGTTTGTCCGTCTCCTTGTTTGTCCGTCTCTCTGTCCATCTCCTCGTCCTTCCTGCGTTACGGGTTTACATATTTTCCTTTAAGAGCTTCTATATTCATCCCCTTTACGGAGGGCGCTCTAAATACTGTGATTATAAGCAATAATAATAATAATTATAACGATAATGACGCTGTTCTTTTGGGAGATTCTGAAGAGAAACTGCAAAAATCGGTAGATCAAATTGAGAGGGTGTGTAAAAGAATGAAATTAAAAGTGAACATGGGAAAGAGCAAGATGAGAGTAACACAAAATTTTGTTAGGCAATGGAAGATTGGATATCAGATTGGAAGGAGGGAGTATGGAGGAAGTGAATGTGTTTGGATATTTTGGAGTGGACTTATCAGCGGATGGGTTTATGAAAGATGAAGTGAACCATAGAATTGACGAGGGGGTTAAAAAGGTGGGTGGTGCATTAAGGCATCTGTGAAGACGAGGATTCCTGGTATAAATCTTGGTAACAGATACCGACAAACTGGTTTAGAAAAACACGTGAGCCAATATTAGGAGATATTTATTAGGGAAGTGATCAAGATCCCAGGACCGAAACGTTTTCTAATAAATATGTCCTAGGGCTTGCTCACTCATCTACCAGAGTAGAGTGATACTAATGCTGTCGTATGGGTGTGAGGCATGGGTTTTTAAAGTTGCAGCGAGTAGAAGGCTGGAGGCAGTGGAAAAGTCATTTTTTAGGGCAATGTGTGGTGCGAATATTATGCAGAGAATTCGTAGCTTGGAGATTAGGAGGATGGGTTGTTGAAATAGTTTGGATATCGAGAAGGAAGCAAAACGGGATGATTGGAAGAGCATACCAATCTGGGGTATAGGAAAGGAGGAGTAGGGGTCGTCCCCAGGAACGGTTGGAGGGAGAGGGGTAAAGGAGGCTTTGAATGTTAGGGGCATGACTATCCAACAGGCTTGTGTGAGCGTGTTAGGTAGGAGTGGAGGCAAGTAGTTTTATGATTTAACGTGCTGTTGGAGTGTTAACAAGATAACATTTATGAAAGAATTCAGGGAAACCAGTTATCCGGACTTGAGTCCTGGAGGCGGAAAATACAGTGCTTGCACTCTGAAGGAGAGGAGAAACGTTGCAGTTCGGAAAGTTATCCAAACCGTGATGCCGGCACGCTTCTGGCAAGACAGTGACTGAATGAATGACGGTGAAAGTGTTTTCATCTTCGGGTCACCCCCACCTGGGTGGGAGACGACCGGTGTATTTAAAAAAAAAAAAAAACTCTTGTTAATCTCTTTCCATCTCTGGCCTTGTTCGGTTCAGTGGTGAACCTCTCATCTCTCTGAGAACAAAAGTGTGCATCTAACTGATATTATCAACGCTCTTTTCTGCTATGTCACGGAGCATAGCAATGCCATTAAGCTGTGCTTCCTACCCTGAATTATCAGTCCCTCTTGGTAACAGACACATGCACATTCCTTACACTGAATGGGTGTGACCCTTGCCATCGGGTTGGTAGTGAATACCGTGTCTCACTATGTATCCTTCTTAACACAGCACCTTCGAATATAAAAAAAAACGACGTTTCGCTCAATACTGCTTTAAAAGTGTTAATATTAATGTTAAATTAAACTTCTACGACTACCACCACCACTACTACTACTACTATTACAACTACTATTAATACTACTACTACACTACTACGACTATCACGACTACAACTACCACCACCACCTTCTCAAATTGCTTTGGTGTTCCCTCTGTTAATACTGCTGCTTGCGGTAATGTTCTTGTGACTGCTGCTGCTGCTGTTGTTGTTGCTGCTGCTGCTCTGTGTTGCTCAAGGTGTTGCTAGTGTTGCTGCAGATGAGACTTTTGTTGCTGCTGTTGACGGTTGGTGGTTACTAGTCTTGCTTATGCTATTTCTGCTGCTGTTATTTCTTTTTTGTTTTGCTGTTGTTGCTGTTGGTTTTCATTGTTGCTTTTGTTATGGCTGCTGCTGTTATTGCTGTAGCAGTTATTCTTATTTCCGCTGTCTCCTCTTCTGTCTACCGCCTCTGCTTCTGATTTTCCAGACAACTTATTCTCATCTGGGTTTCCAAACAGGTCATTCCGGTCTGGGTTTCCGGGCACATCATTCCCGTGTGGTCCTCTGAGCAACCCACTCCCGTCTAAGGGTTGTCAGACAACATATTCCTGCGCGAGGGTTTCCAGTCTGCTTATCCCCGTCTGGGTTTCAAGACGGCTCATTACCCTCTGGGATTCCAAACAAATCTCTCTCTCTCTCTCTCTCTCTCTCTCTCTCTCTCTCTTCTCTCTCTCTCTCTCTCTCCCGACAACTGATCCCCTCTGGATTTAAGTGGAAAATTACAGGTTGGTGCCAGCCTCTGATTTTCATTCTCAATATACACTTCATCCATGTCCTCTTCTTGTCTGAGTTGTATTTGATAATTTCCATCTTTCAGTAATATTTATGTTTCCGGTTGCCAAGCCAAGAAAACACTGAGTGTTAAGAAGACGCATGGCTTGGCTACTTGACGATAATTCTCGTGATTATCTTAGAGAGGGAAGACGTATGACAGGCTTAAGAAATAATTCGCCGGATTATCTAAGAGCGGCAGTAAATCATGTTGTTTTCTGGAGAGTGAAAAAGGGGGTAGCAGGAGAAGGAAAAGGAAAAAAGGTAAGCAGGAATACCCTCCCTGCTTACCTGGAGGCTGCCTGGAGGGTATTCTGAGGGGTCAACGCCCCACCCGAGGCCTGGTCCTTGACCAGGCCTTCCACCATGACTAGTCTGTGTTTGTGTGTGAATGGGTCGAAGATTATCATCAATTTGACATTAATGTGTTTTTGTGTGTTTTATTTAAAACGTCGCATACATATAACAGATTAGAGGTCATTTTAAACATACAAAAAACGCGAGAAAACTATTAATATGCGACAATTACTCATTACTCACACCGCGAGACAAAAACCCAAACAAAACCAGGTACCTGTCCTGTCGGGCCAAAATGCTGGTCACTTCCTGGTTTGCCTCCGTCAAGCCTGGCGGAGTTTCCGCACTGGTTCTCCTCGCCGACGGTGTCGAGGCGTCGCGGTGAAACGAAGGTACGAGATTCGTGATCATCAGTGTTTCTAACATCCGTCTCTGTACCATATAAAAAAAAAAACATACCACGGGTGGGGTTAGAACCCGCGATCAGTCTCTCAAAACTCCAGACCGCGGGTTCTAACCCACACCCGTGATATGGTTTGTTTGCAATCGTGTCATTAAGATTTCGTGAGTTCTGTGCTACATAATATATAAATAAGTTTATAAATAAATGTTAATATATAGATATACAGTATATACGTATATAATGGACATTTCAAGCATCTGAAACCTTCGTTAAATACGGTTTCCTACTTTCAGATAACTGGACAGATAACTGAAGTCGGTACCCGATCAGCCGTGTTGTGGTTCGTACGTGTGTACGTGTGGCCAGCAGTTACAGCCTGGTTGATCAGGCCCTGATCCACCCCTAGGCCTGGTCAAGGACTGGGCAGCGGGGGCGTTGACCCCCGGAACACCCTCCAGGTAGACTCGAATCAGGTAGATTACGTCGCAAAGATGAAGCTAGACCAGACAGACAGTGTAATGATTAATAAGAACTTAAGAATGGAGGAACACTGCAGCTGAATTACTGGCCCATACTAGGCAGGTCCTTCTCCAACAGACAGTACCCTTTAAGGCATTGTTCCCTTCAAGTGCTGTATGACCCCTTCTTCCCCCATCAAGGGTGGTTCCTTGATGCCTGGTGAAGGGGAGGAGGTCTCTTGATAATAGGAATAGGACCTGCGCTCCTCTTTCTTCGATCAAAACAGGATGCCTCGCATTATACCCCCTAGGCACTGTATGACTCCTGTGGGTTTAACTCTTCCCCCGTGAATATAACAATCTGATTGTACAACCCTTATTGGCTTAGCGCTCCCTCATGAAAATAATAATAAATAATTACAATTAAAAAACTTGCGATTAATTATATCCATAATGATAATTAACAAACAGTATAACAGTAATAATAATTACAGTACTAATAAGAGCAATAACAGTAAAGTCGTTGCTACATCGCATACTGGAACATTATTTAAGATTTTGGTCACCCTGTTTCAAGAACGCCACTGATACTTCATTGAAGGACTAAATAGTCCGTCCGCGAAGATGACACCCAGACGAGACGAACTGAATCCTCTTAGCACACTGCCAGGCTGAGCGAGTCCCCCGGTGGGCGGGTCGGAGGACTCTTCACCCCGTCATGGGTCGTCATTGGAGGGAGGGGTCGAAGGACTCTTCACCCCGTCATGGGTCGTCATTGGAGGGAGGGGTCGGAGGACTATTCATCCCGTCATGGGTCGTCATTGGAGGGAGGGGTCGGAGGACTCTTCACCCCGTCATGGGTCGTTATTGGAGGGAGGGGTCGGAGGACTCTTCACCCCCGTCATGGGTCCTCTTGCCCGACGAACAACACAATCGCCACCACCGCCACTCGGAAGTTAAACTCACGAAAATCGGACTTGCTTGCCATGAATGCCCGAAGGTAAACAGAGGATTGTCCAGAGAAGGGGAGATAACACAGGTATTTAAAGTGACCAATGCGAACTCAGATGATGAGATAGAACCCTCGAGGTTTTTTTTTCATATTCTAGTCAGACACAGCAAGCATTAACACTGTCCAATCACAGCACAAATTAGTATCGTCCAGTCACGTGCGTAGTGTACAAACACTGGACCTGATAATATTGCCCCAAACACTACAAAACACAGTACACGGTGATATTTTCCAAACATAAAACATTGTCCAAACAGCGCAAAACAGTATTGTCCACTCGAACCAAACACAAAAAAATGACCAATAAAACACAGCCAACACATTGTTTAATAAAACATAGACCAAAATATTGTTTAATAAAACACAGACCAAAATATTGTCCAGTTAAACACAGCACAAAATTTTGACCATTTACAGCACAAAACAGTATTGACCAACAACAGATAAAAAAAAAACATTGTCCGATAAACCTCAACAAACAAAAATCTGGTCGATCAAATACAGCCAAAAAAAATATTATACAGTCACAGCACAAAACACTGTCCAGTCACAGCACTAAACAATATTGACCAATCAATCGCAGTACTCGACACTAACCAATCACAGCCCAAAACAATGTTGACCAATCACAGTACTAAACAATATTGACCAGTTACAGCAGCACAAAACAGCATTGACCAATCACAGCACAAAAACATTGACCAATCACAGCACAAAACAGCACTGTCCAATCACAGCACTAAACAACATTGTCCAATCACAGCACAAAACAGCACTGTCCAATCACAGCACTAAAACAATATTGTCCAATCACAGCACTAAACAACATTGACCAATCACAGCACTAAAACAATATTGTCCAATCATCGCTCAACGATTTTCCTCCAGCGATGCGATACATTTACTCTTCTTTTTTTAATCAAGTGGTAAACAAAAGTAATTGAGTGCCAGAAAAAGTAATTGAGCAATGCAACTCTATACGTTTTTAATATATATATATATATATATCATTTCAATAACTCCACGAGTTAACATTGTTTGCTTCTGAACGAGCAAACAGTCTTGTTTGGACGGGGAGGGGGCGTCTCTCCCCTTCCCTCCCCCTGGAATGTCTAAGAAATTTCATTTGCATGTCTGTGGATTTGCATATCCCCGAAGAGCTTTATATAAATATATTTTTTTTAATATATATATATATATATATATATATATATATATATATATATATATATATATATAGAAAAAAAAAATGAGAGAGAGAGAGAGAGAAAGAGAGAGCTTTGCGTCGCTTTGCACACATTTGTATAGCCTTGTGTGTGTGTGTGTGTATTTGTGTAGTTTGTTTTCATGTATGTGTGTGTATAACTTGGTTGAGGTTTGTAATGATTTGTATATCTTTTTTTATAGCTCTGTTTTGTATTGCTTTGTATAGCCTTGTATTTTTTATTGCTTTGTATAGCCTTGTATTTTTTATTGCTTTGTATAGCCTTGTTCAGTTTTGTATAGGTTCGTAATTCAACACCAAATTGTCGACAATGCCACAGGTATTAGTGTTATTCTGAGTGAGAGAGACAGACAGAGACAGAGAGAATGGGAGTACGTACTTGAAAGGAGGGGAGAAAAGAGAGAGAGAGAGAGAGAGAGAGAGAGAGAGAGAGAGAGAGGAGGGAGGGAGGGAGGGAGAGATAGTAAATTAATCAGAGCTCGGTGTGAGTAAAGGGAAGAGTCTGGTGGTATGGTGGAGCCAGCCTATATGATGTGGCCCAGTGTGGCCGCCCACACCCTGCCCCACCCACTGTATGTCCGCCCACGCCCACTGTGTGTCCGCCCACTGTAATGAAGACACGTGAGAGCCTGGTTCCAACTCTTACATCAACGTAATAGAGTGAGAAATATGGGAGGAAATGTATGTCAAATAGACCTAGTGAAAAGCATGGGCGCCGTGAACACAATAAGAGAACACTGTATCAACAGCACGCTGTGTCTATACGCATGTATTTATGGATTTACAAGCGTAGATCAGTACTCTTTAGTTCATCTATAGTTCTGCTGTTATCTTGTTATACAGTGACGAAGTAAGCAACGTCATATCTCTTCTGTGGGATAGTCCATCATGAGAAGCAGTCAACACCTGTTTCATTAGATCATTACCCGTGAAGCTGATGTAGATCCTGAACCCTTAGTGGGTTGCTTGACGAAACCTTCATTGCCCTACTGAAGTTCCTCTCAGTTTAGGCTGACGGTCTCCATAGGTTGAGGAATGGACCCGGCCTTGGTGCCGGCCGCTACAGCCGAGTACATACTCTCACGACTTGTGTTGGAGACCATCGTCTCCCCACACGTTTTGGAGACGTCGTTCCCTCCCCCACACCTGGAGGACACCTGTTCCCTCCTCCCCCCCACACAGGGGCTGAAGAGTTACACTTCCTGTCGGTCACCCACCACAATGACACACAATTTCCCTCACCTAACAATTACCGGCTGCCTAATGTCGCTCCGCTATTCTTTCTGCTTTTATGGGCAGCCCTAAAGAGAAGTAGTGATCGGGACAGCAGGCAGAGGTAGGTAGAAAGGTAGGTGTGTAGAGAGTTGGGAAGGCAGGCAAGAATGTAGGCAGACAAGAAATCAGGTAAGCGAAAGGGCAAGCATGCAGTGATGTGTGTGGGTGTGATTATATATATATATATATATATATATATATATATATATATATATATATATATATATATATATATATATATATATATATATATATATATATATATATCACTAACACACACACACAAGCAAAACAAAATCAATATTTGTTAACCCGAGACTTCTGACAGTATCAAGTCAAACATTCACTGAAAACATTCACCGAAGGAAAACATTCCATGAAAACAGATTACAATAGAAAGAATGCCAAAAATTGACATCTTCAATAGACCTGGTGTCGGTTTTCCCGTGAGAATGTTCTCTTTTTTTTATTATTTCTTTCCTTTCATTCTCTTTCTCCTCCTCCTCTTTCTCTTTTGCTTTACATTTTCTAGACTTTTTTTTTATTTATTTTGTTAATGTTAAGACAATAGTGATGGGATGAAGTGTTGCCACAGCGACGAGAGGATTATAGCAACCCTGTTGCATTGTTGCCATAACCCGAGGGTGTCTAAATGTTCACCATGACACTGATTTGTTATCCACATAACATTGCCACCTCATAACATAGCATTGTTCCCTCACAACATAGCATTATGCCCTCATAACATAGCATTAGGCCCTCATAACATAGCATTATGCCCTCATAACATAGCATTATGCCCTCACAACATAGCTTTGTTCCCTCCCAACATAGCATTGTTCCCTCACAACATAGCATTGTTCCCTCATAACATGGGATTATGCCCTCACAACATAGCATTGTTCCCTCATAACATGGCATTATGCCCTCATAACATAGCATTGTTCCCTCATAACATGGCATTGTTCCCTCACAACATAGTATTGTTCCCTCATAACATGGCATTGTTCCCTCACAACATGGCATTGTTCCCTCACAACATAGCATTGTTCCCTCACAACATAGCATTGTTCCCTCACAACATAGCATTGTTCCCTCACAACATAGCATTGTTCCCTCACAACATAGCATCGTTCCCTCATAACATAGTATTGTTCCCTCATAACATAGTATTGTTCCCTCATAACATAGTATTGTTCCCTCATAACATGGGTATCTGAAGAATATTGTTACCTGCACAGCATACCTTATACCTTTGAAGAGTTTCGAGAGTATCTACTCTCTGAGCCCGGCCATGGGCCAGGCTCGTCTGGTACTTGCCTGGTCAACCAGGCTGTTGCTGCTGGAGACCCGCTGACCCACATATCCATCACAGCCTGGTTGATCTGGCACCCGATGAAGATACTTGTCCAGTTTCCTCTTGAAGGCTTCTACACTGGTTCCAGCGATGTTTCGGATATCTTCTGGTAAGATGTTGAATAGTCTGGGACCCCGGATGTTAATACAGTGCTCCCGTATTGTCCCCACCGCACCCCTGCTCCTCACTGGGTTTATTTTACACTTCCTCCCATATCTCTCACTCCAGTATGTTGTTATGGCAGTGTGCAGATTTGGGACCAGGCCCTCAAGTACTTTCCAAGTATATATGATCATGTATCTCTCTCTCCTCCGCTCCAATGAGTACATGTTCAAGACTTGAAGGCGTTCCCGTACCTCCGTAACATAGCATAGTTACCTCCATAACATAGCTTAGTTACCTCCGTGACATGGCACAGTTATCTCCGTAACATAGCATAGCTACCTCCATAACACAGCATAGTTGCCTCCATAACATAGCATAGTTGCCTCAAACCATACCACGGGTGGGGTTAGAACCCGCGATCAGAGTGTCTCATATCGGGGGTTCTAACCCCACCCGTGGTATGGTTTGTGTGCAATCGTGTCATTACGATTTCGTGAGTCATAGTTACCTCCATAACATAGCATAGTTACCTCCATAACATAGCATAGTTACCTCCATAACATAGCATAGTTACCTCCATAACATAGCATAGTTACCTCCATTACCTTACTTTTAATTTACTAAGACAAAAGTTTGTTTTCGTACTTTTTGCTTATTTCAACTTATTTTTAAAAGTCCTTATTTTTTTAGGAATCCCTAAAGGGGAAAAACTCTAAGTGGTTACCAGAATATTTTTTTTTCTTGCATTGTTTCGTTTTTCAATCGCTCAATGACACGACGCCTCATCCAATAGGCTTGAAATTTTCAGCGCTTGTGTACGGTAAGTAGGGCAAAATTCTTGGAGCTATTGGCGTGTGCAGGTGCCCAATGATCACACTGAAAAGCCTACTCTAAGATTGCTGGAATGGTCCTGATAACCTCCAAAAGCCTCTGCAGCTTTGGTTCAAACGCACGAAAAAGATGCCTAATAATGCAGCGACGGCGGTGAGTAAAATTAAAGAGAGTTTGTGCTCACATTCGCCAATTTAACGAGTAATGTGATTTTTTATTCCCATTAAATCGCGTTAAATATATTTTTTGTCGACCTCTTCTGAAAGGTTTCAATATTATATGGCTTATGCTCATTGTGGGAAGAATAATACACATTAAATTTAGTCTGAATACCTGCAAATTTTGTTATTGTATTAAATAAGTAAACACAACATGGAATCGCTGGAATGTCTGCAATAGTTGGATAATCTCTCTCTCTCTCTCTCTCTCTCTCTCTCTCTCTCTCTCTCTCTCTCTCTCTCTCTCTCTCTCTCTCTCTCTAACACATGCTTCCTCTCCTTATTGGACTGCACAAGTCCCAATTTATTTATTTTATTCAATAAATTGTGAAACTTATTTCTGATCGGCTTGAAACCGTCAACGCTGACACTATTCATGAAAGGGATTATGCCCTGCAGGTATAAATTTACAAATATGCAAACACGTTTATATATTCCTTATATTTTGCTGCATTACATTCTTATGACCACTCTGCACTATTCCTTTCGCGTGCATAGAGGTAAAGGGGGCTGGGGTTTATGAGATTCGGGAACACCATTTTTTAATAGCGTAGTGACCGAAATACATGAAAAAAATACATGAAAAAATGGAGTCGGTTCTGGGCCAGAACTTTCATTTGCTAAGCTGACTTTATTTTCTCTTGTCTTCGTATGTAAATGAGACTTTTTTGCGGCCTGTAACTTTATTGCTGCCTAGAACTTTATTGCGGAAACGTTTCGCCCGCGCAGAAGGCTTTTTCAATCAAATATAGAAGCAGATTTTATACTGGAGACTATGTAAGATGTGGAGAGGTACGTTTAAGGTGTAAGTTTCTTAGTCTTGAAGAGTTGATAGGTGTTTAGTCCCTTCGCTTTGAATGAAGGTGTTTAGTCCCTTCGCTTTGATTGAAGGTGTTCAGCCCTTTAGCTTTGATCTGTTTAAAGCAGAGGGATGAGAGCGGAGTCTTGTATACCGGAGCTCGAGAAAAGGCGCAGTAGTTGGAGACAGCATCACAGGGGGGGGGGAGACCCACTAGTGGAAGCAGGTCATGCCAGTAAGATGCGACAGAGGTTAGCAGTAGTGTTGTAGAAGATATCCCCTGCACCTAGATGCCCTGGTGTCGCTGGGGTTGGCACGCTGGATTCCGTGCGGCCAGCAGTAACAGCCTGGTTGGTCAGGCCCTGATCCACCGGAAGGCCTGGTCGAGTACTGGGCCGCGGTGACGTTGACCATTCGAACGACCTTCAGATAGACGCACATGACGCTTGATACGCATCCTTAACTCACATGACGCTTGATACACATGATCCCTTAACGCACATGACGCGTTTACGCATGGAACTCCGAACGTACGTGATGTACTTGATACTTGACGCACATGACGTCTAGGCACATGTATGACGCACATGACGCCTGCGAGTACCCAGGAGTAGGCTCAGGAAGACTGACACACAAGCGTATGCTGAATAAATCACAAGAATGTGTTTGCAATAACTGACAACCAAAGTATACTCTGAAGATAAAACTAGACGTTTCGCCCACCTCGTGTGTCTGTATCAGTCTGATACAGACACATGAGGTATAGCTTCAAGAATAGGCTGGACAAATATTTGTGTGATAAAGACTGGATTTGAGAATGAGCTGCCAAGAATGGGCCAGTAGGCCTACTGCAGTGTTCCTCCATTCTTATGTTCTTATAGCAGTAGTCAGGCTGACATGCAATGATGGAATAATAATAGTAGTAGTGGTGATGGTAGTAGTAGTAGTAATGTCAGACGTAGGTGTGGCCGGTGACGTTTCAGCAGACATATAATTTATTGTGATTGATGTCTAGCGACATCATACTAACGTGAAGGTAAGCAAATCACAGAACGGGTGGAGTTCGAACCCATGGCGAACACATCTGAGTTTTGTACAGTAGTCTTCGATGACATAAAACGCAATGATACCGCGCATCTCCGTTGCTGACGTTCTTTATTTTTCATTTATAATCAATTTGGCAATGTTCCAATGTACAATTGCGCATACGATGTTTACATTGCCTCTCTTACATGCTTCCTTGTGCTCACTGGCCTGGCTGTCCAAACATTTAAAAGGTTCCCCATTGTAAACTCTATTGCATCCCCCACATGGGATCAAGCAAAATCCCACGTTGGATTTTATAGTTTGTTTTCGTCTATTTGTGGTGGGATCCATGTTTTTTTTATTATTATTATTAAAAAAAGTTGGATACAACAGCAGTTTCATGCTAAGTTATTCTATATGATAGTTACACAGTGGGAACAAAAGCAAATTATGTTATCTTGTCATAATCCATCATGTAAAATTGGTATCAAACAAGGTGTTGAAATCTGTCAGCCATGATGCTGATGGTGGTAGCAACAACAACAAAGCTAGTAGTAGCAGCACCAGTAGCAGTAACGCTAGTAGTAGTAATAGTAGTAGCAGTAGTAGTAGTAGTAGTAGTGGTAGTGACTTGGATCTTATACTGTGCTAAAGCGTTGTTGCTGGTATTCTCTATCCTAGTAGCGTTAAAAATCCAAAGTCTTCGCAGTAGTTGATAAGGTGTGCATTAGAGTGTAAATCTGCAAGTGCTTGTTGTATACATGAATATTTTTCCTCAAGGTACTCCGTGCTACAAATCCTGATAGTTTTAAGGAAGAATCCAATTACTAGCCCACGTTTCGCTTTGTGTGCCATGACCGGAATTGAAAATGCACGAGGCAGTCTAGACTATGTGAGCGTGCGATGTACTTTGTAAACAAGCTTCTCTCCCTGTTTACACTCTGTAGGGACTTTGTTTCTTAACTGAGTTTGGCATGATTAAGTCATTTATTTCACTCTTTCAGACGACTGTTTGACTGTCTGTATAGTTTTATTCACTTTTTTCAGTTTTATTATTCTGGTGTTCTGATGCCTTTGGTCGTTTCACATTTTTCTACACTTTTTTTCTTATTCTCTAAAATTTATTGATTTTTTTTCTGTCCTGTTTACATTAAATTTTCGTAATAGTTGGACGTTTTTTTTAATCTTACGTATCATGCCAGTTGCCGAAGGTTCCATTCTAGATTTTTAGTTTATCCTTATCTAGAAACGTATATAGAAGTAAGATTAGGGACAAGATTGGCCCACTCAAGAGTAACTCAGGTCAGATCACTGACAGTGATAAGGAAATGTGTGAAATTTTTAACACTTATTTCCTCTGTTTTTACACAGGAAGATACTAGCGAAATTCTAGAAATAAATTATGTAGAACAGGACAAAAATAAACTATGCACGATTATGGTAACTAGTCCTCAGACAAATAGAGAAATTAAAACCGAACAAATCCCCAGGCCCTGATGAACTGTTTGCAGGGGGTTTAAAGGAATGTAAAGAGGAGCTTAGCAAACCTTTGGCTAGTCTTTTCAACATATCACTACAAACTGGCATGGTGCCAGACAAGTGGAAAATGGCAAATGTAATACCTATTTACAAAGCAGGAGACAGGCCCTTAGCTTCGAACTATAGACCAGTAAGCCTTACCTCCATAGTGGGAAAATTTATGGAATCAATAATTGCCGAGGCAATTCGTATCCATCTTGAAAGGCATAAATTGATTAATGAATCTCAACACGGTTTTACAAAGGGGCGTTCCTGCCTTACCAATTTACTAACTTTTTCCACCAAGGTGTTTGAGGAGGTAGATCATGGTAATAAATATGATATTGTGTATATGGACTTCAGTAAGGCTTTTGATAGAGTTCCACATCAGAGGCTATTGAGGAAAATTAAGGCACACGGAACAGGAGAAATTTTTTCCTGGGTAGAGGCGTAGTTGACAGATAGGCAGCAGAGAGTTTGCATCAATGGGAAGAAATCGGAGTGGGGACGGGTCACGAGTGGTGTTCCACAGGGGTCAGTGTTGGGTCCTTTGTTGTTTACAATTTATACAAATGACATTGATGAGGGAATAAATAGCGACATAAGCAAGTTTGCTGATGACACCAAAATAGGTCGCCTAATTCATTCTAATGAGGACATTAAAGCACTCCAGGAAGATTTAAACAGACTGAAGCAGTGGTCGGAGAAGTGGCAGGTGGAGTTTAATATAGACAAATACAAAGTTCTAAACATTGAACAAGAAAATAACCATGCCACATATAAACTAAATTTGTAGAGCTTAATATTATTGATTGCAAAAAGGATTTGGGAGTTCTGGTTAGCAGTAATCTAAAACCAAGACAGCTGTGCGTAAGTGTTCGCAATAAAGCGAACAGAATCCTTGGCTTCATATCAAGAAGCATAAATAATAGGAGTCCTCAGGTTGTTCTTCAACTCTATATATCCTTGGTTAGGCCTCATCTAGATTATGCTGCACAGTTTTGGTCACCGTATTACAGAATGGATATAAATGCTCTGGAAAACGTACAAAGGAGGATGACTAAGTTGATCCCATGTATCAGAAATCTTCCCTATGAGGATAGACTGAGGGCCCTGAATCTGCACTCTCTAGAAAGGCGTAGAATTAGAGGGGATATGATTGAGGTGTATAAATGGAAAACAGAAATAAATAAAGGGAATGTAAATAGCGTGCTAAAAATATCTAGCCAAGACGGACTCGCAGCAATGGTTTTAAGTTGGAAAAATTCAGTTTCAGGAAGGATATAGGAAAGCATTGGTTTGGTAATAGTTGTGGATGAGTGGAACAAACCCCCGAGTACCGTCATAAAAGCTAAAACGTTGTGTAGTTTTAAAAATAGGTTAGATAAATGCATGAGTGGGTGTGGGTGGGTGTGAGTTGGACCTGACTAGCTTGTGCTAATAGATCTGATGACGTGCTCCTTCATTAAGTGGATATGACCTGACCTTACTAGGTGGGTCATTGTTTAAACCGGGAGATGATTTGTACATGCCTCGCATGGGCCAGTATGCCTGCTGTAGTGTTCCTTCTTTCTTATGTTCTTTTATTGATTTTTACTACAGATTAGCCACTGTTTTGTATATTATATAACAGTATGTTTTCCCCGTAAATCTTCGCTGTTCTTGCACTGACAGTCCTCTGTTATTCCGCTGGCTTTCCAACCGCATTTCGCCAGCCTAATTTCTAGGCTGTAGATTTACGTTTTCCTACAGCTTTGGTAGAAAGTGATGAAGCATTAACATGTACATTGTTAAAAACATTAAAATATTTATCCATTATTGTTCAGTGTTTTGAATGCTGACACAGAATTGGTCAAAATAAAAATAAACGTTACGTTTGCATTTATTATACAGACTGAAAGGCAGTAGTAGTGTGGCTAATTATTTACATTTCAGCAAGATATGCAGTATGATCAAGTACTGCATCAAATATGGACCCATCCTTCACACATGTCATTTAATATTCTTAGTCCTGTTTTACAGTGAAAACAAACAACACTGTGTGCGTCTTTTGTTATTTGGTTTGTTGTTGAAACTTACGCGCGTCAGTGTGCACTTGGTCTCTGGAATGATATATTAGACAAACACTGCACACGAAATCAAAGTTATCATTCCTGGCCACTAATCTGCTATACCCTTCTTCACATATGAAGTCAGTGCATCATACTTCCATTATTCACGTATATAACAATTTATAGAGAGAATGCGATTGATAACTCTGAAACCCCGTTGTTTTGATACCCTGATTATATATATATATATATATATATATATATATATATATATATATATATATATATATATATATATATATATATAGTATCGTTCAACCCCGCACTTTCTAATCCCTTCAACTGGCACCATCTCTATACATCTCTCATCTCGGCCTACCACTTAAGAATGCCTTCCATCAACTTTCTCCATAATCTGCAGTCTTACCTCTGCTTTGTGTAACCTCAGCTTTCTCTTGCCGCCAGTATAAATACTTTCCCTAGGCTCACTAAAAGTTCTTGTGTATGTGTGTGACTTGCCTAGTCTCACTACCTGTGACGTCACACTAATACACGGCGTATTAAGGTTCTTCGAATATCGGGGTTTGTTAGATAGCTTAGCTTTACTACTGGTTCTCCAATCTTGCGTTCAGCCCACCTTTTTTATTTTCTCCTGCCTGCCTGCCTGAAGGTGGATCTACCGGCCTGCAAAATCAAAATCCAGAGTGCTAGATGAGAAGGATGATGACCTTAAAGACCAAGTAATAAGATTAGGAAGCGAAATCTGAGAGAACATGAAGAACAAGAAAATCTGAGAGGACATGCACATACGATTCAGAAAGGTAGACCATGGAGGCAACACAGCAGGGGAAATAAGGAAAGCACTCCTGAGTTGTGTGGATACAACAGAGGCACTGTGTGAACGACTGAAGATATTTACAAGTTAACAGAAACAGGCCTGTTGCCAGAATGATGGAAAATAGCAAGTGCAATACCAGTGTTCACGCAAGAAGACAAACATGCAGCACTGAGCTACAGGACAATACACTTACCATGCAAATCATGTAAGGTAAAGAAGTACATAATCTGCCTTGAGACACCTGCTTACCTACCCTCTTCACTAATTTCTGACTTCACAATTTCTGCACTACTCTCAGTCCTGTTTGATGTCACCCCACAATATCTGTTTCCTAATGTTTTCTCTGCCTCTCCTGACTTCATCTGATCAACCCTCCAATTAACAATTCTATGATAACTCCAACCATGCTCCAACCCTCTCCTCAGACATCAAAGATTCCTTCTTTCTCCTTCCCATTCACCCCACTTTCCACTGATCCACTTTCCCTTATCCATCACCTTTATAAATCCCTCATCGCCACCCACGCGGATCCAATTTCCTCACTCCCATCTCCCGTTCATGAACCTCCCGCTCAATGCACCCCAAAAATCACACTTATTAACAACAACACCACAACCAAATCCTACACCCACCACTAGCAACTCCTACACCCACCACTAGCAACTCCTACACCCACCACTAGCAACTCCTACACCCACCACTAGCAACTCCTACACCCACCACTAGCAACTCCTACACCCACCACTAGCAACTCCTACGCCCTCAAATCACAACTAAGCTTTACTCAGCAACGCAGCCTCACCAGAATCACAACAAGGTGAGAGAAAGTTCACTGGGAGATCGGCATACAAATGCAAAAAAAAAAAAAAAAGACTAAAAGACTAATACTGAAAACGGAACCTGACATTATAACAATTATAGGTATACTCTATCAATATTAGTATTATTATTAGTAGTAGTAGTATCCTTATTGTTATATTATTATTAATTTCATGGGAGAGCTAAACCATAAGGGTTATGCAATGCCAACGAAATGAGAGGCAATAAGATTAGACCCAACTAAAGATAGGATAGGTCCAATTCTTTGTATCAAGAGTACATGAAGATACCTATTTCGTTGAAGGAAATAGGTCAAATAAACAAGATGATAAAAGGTAAAATCTAAAAAAGATATTCCTTCAACCTTGAAAAAAAAAATGGCACCAATTATTTTATCTTCAATCATTATTCTGTGTCTCATCTGTTATGCACAAGCTAATTGTGTATGCCTTGAAATGTGTACGGGATTCGTGGTATTGAAAGTGAGAAAGGTAATCCAATTTTTTTTTTTTATGTTTTTCACAGTTTCTTTGAGATATGTATTACTTCTTAAATCCCTTTACCAGGCCAGGTGTGCCTCATATTTGATTCTGCCACAGAGGGTATTTTAAAGGTGCCTAAAATAAATAAACTTGACAAATGAACACAAATAAATATGTCTTAGAATTGCTTATATTATCAGAATATAGGTTGCAAATGTTGCAGTGTCTCAAATTTGATGCGTGACCTGGTAAAGGGATAATTATAGGATTGATCTGATGTGTTGTACACGTTGGGAGCACATGCAATGTGTTCTTGCGACCTGTGAGTTTTCTTTTCCCTGGTATTATTTCGTCTCTGAAAAGAATACGAATATTTAGCTCGTATTGAAATTAAACAGCCTCGTGTTGCAGACAGTAATGAAGAAACGCGCACACGTTGGGACACAACGTTTCGCTCTATTAAAATCTAGATAAGATCGAAACTTTGTCCCAGTAAAAGTTTGTTCTGCAAAGTAAGCCTTTGCTTCACGCATGTGAAACACACGTTGCCCTTTTTTTATGAAATGTTTTGCCCTAAATAGGCCTTTATCAAGTCTAGCAAGAGGCTGTCTCTGCTCCATGTGTTTCACATACCTAGTCCGCCAATGATCACTAATGATGGTTGGCTTTGTTTACCTTCGCAAATAACAATCTGTTTTGTTTTTCCTTACTAAAAGACAGAGAATACTAATAATTTCCAAAAATGTTTTGGCTAAAAAAAAAAAAAAAAAAAAAATTATAACCCGATTGCATCAAGGCCCCAAAAATTTCCTGGCTCTTCAATCCATTATTCAGCCTCCCAATCCACATTACTTCTCCTTTCCCCGAAAGGAGATAATTATCCCAATTTGCTATGAGCAAGACAACGATAACCGAATCACCATATAAATTACATCAACTTATTTTCGTATGATCTACATCAACCTGATTTCACGTAGCCTACATCAGCTTACCCTCATAGAGACTACATCAGCTTACCCTCATAGAAACTACATCAGCCTACCCTCATAGAGACTACATCAGCCTACTACCCTACATTTTATATCAACCTACCGCCATATTTGTAACTGGAAATTATGGGAGGAGAAATTATCATTATAATAACCTTGTTGATATTAATTATTTTTTGTATTAGCTTGGTAATTATTATTGAGTTACAGGTATATCCCCCGCGCTATTTATTTTAGAGCTAATTAGCGAGAGAAAGCAAGCAGGTGGGAGATGAACGAGGGTGTAAAGCCTGTCTAACGAGCACCTAACGAGGGTTTAACGAGTGGTTAATGAGTGAGGGAGAGAGTTGATGAAGGGGGGAGCTGTGCTCACGCTATGAGTGTGTGAGAAAGATATAACAGCAGATGCAGCTAGCTCAAAACATCGCAGATAATGTAAACGAAATCTTTGAGGGAATGGAAGAGTTAGAGAAGTATACACAAATATAACCAGTACATAGAAGAGAAAAGCTTACAACGAGGCTTCTTCCTAACCTGGACCCGTCCCTTTTTCCCTTTCCCCTCCTCTCTTATATATACTGGCTCCCTCATTCTTTTGTATTTATACTAAATGGTTAAAACTATGACCATAATTTTTAAAGGGGTGAACCGGTAAGCCAGCGGAAGGCCTCGGTCAGATGACCAAAAACTCCAGATGGTGTGGGTCATCATATGGCTAAGACCCGCGTCAAGAAACACTTTTCCTGTTTCCTGACGAACCTTACCTAACCTCTTTTGCGTTTGTGTGACTTTGTAAATGGTCCAAGTAGGACCGAAACGTCGTCGTAAGCTCCTCTCTCCTACGTGTGGGTTATTTATGTATTGTTCCAGTCTCGGTATTGTGACTTTTTCTTCTCTAGAAGAGAATGAAGATAAAACAGAAGATAATTAGGCCGAATTCACTAAAGAAAACAGAGATAGAGCAACAGGTGGTAAGACCTAAATAGCAAACATTAATTTTGAAAAAAATAATGAGATTGACAAGAATGCTAAACTATTGCTGGAGGCCGTCAACAGAGGTAAAAAAAAAAACGGATTTTGTTTTTGACTGTACTGAAAAGGAAATAAAAATCGTGACTAGAAAAACAAAGAGGAGCGACACAAGTGATATAAATTGAAATATTTTTCAAAGCATGAACGAGAACTGCTAAAAAAAAAAAAAAAACGAGCCAGGGGACATTAAGAAATAAGAAGGTTATTGGGATATATAAATTAGATTTTACAAAGGAGAGGGTAAAAATAAATTAATATGAGGATAGAAGACAGGAAGAACAATTTTTTTTTTTTTACGGAATATTAGGGCCGTACCGACCAATCAACTGGATGATCAAAGAAAACACACACACACACACACACACACACACACACACACACAGACACACACACTCACACACACTCCTCCCCAACTCAATTCACACGCACTCATTAGTAGAACATGAGCTCCCAGCCACAAGAATTCCCCCCCCCCTTCCCTCGCCCCTTCATTAACAGAACAAGAAGCAGTAATGCAGAACAACCAGAATATAAAAAATAATTCATATCCTAATGAAAATGGAATTACAAACATGAGCGACTGAAATTAAAGACAGAGTAGCAGAAGCAATTGAGAACATTATAACCATCACAGAGAGAGAGAAAATATTTTTTTGCAATACTTCCAGCAGTGCACCAGATATTGAAGAACGATTAAACAAATCTGTATGAGAGAATGAGCAGCATTACCAGGAAGGAACCTAATCAGTCCCTCAGCTGAGGGACTGACTACCCCAAACTCCATCGTTCTTCTTTGTATTGGACTGAAGAAGCCACTGGGTTGCGAAACGTTTCCTCAATAAAGATTCCCAAATGTTGCACAAGTGTCTTATTCTTAAACTTGTCTGTTTTCTAAACCACTTATCACATATAAGCAGGTTATGCAAGAAGGACACAGGAGTAAGTACAGCAGATCACTTATCCCCAGAGACGAACATAGCTGAAAAGTGTCGATATCATATGTGAACCTATGAACTTTGAAAAGGTCACTATGGAGTTTATGTAAGACATATGTCAGATCTGTCATAAAATATGCAGCACCCTTCTTCCATGAAGCTCGGATTCCTGGAGAGAACGAGCGCTGGAAGTGTGTTGCCGCTGCTCTGGAAATTCGCAAGTGATCGCTAAAAGTGTTTTGCCGCCCTGGAACTTCATTAATGATCGCTGGAAGTGTGTTGCTGCTTCTCTGGAATTTCGCTAGTGATCGCTAAAAGTGTTTAGCCGCCCTGGAAATTCATTAATGATCGCTGGAAGTGTGTTGTCGCTGCTCTGGTAGTTAACTCTTGATCGCTGGAAATATGTCGCAGCTCTGGAATATACTGTTGACAATTCAATGCGAGTTGCGGCTCTGGGAATTCCTGCTGCATCAACTATTCGCTCTGCCTTTTAACAACAGTTAGTCTGTAGTAGTAATATCTCTTAAAAAAGAGAGAGAAATTTCCCTCTTGTGAGAACGTTGTTTGGCTAGAAATAATCCGTGGCCTCGTTGCCTTCCTGCGATCATCTACATTATGGAGTTAGTATTTTCGAGGGATCCTGAAGATAACTTCCCGCAAGTGGCTGTATAGTTAAGAGAAGACACTTTTCTGAACAAGCTTTTACTGGGACAGCGTTTCGCTCTATGCAGAGCGCTATCAAGCTCTTCACGCGTTCATGCAGAGCTTACAATAGCAGTGCGCCATTTGGATGCTGCTTGCATAGTTCATTACCGAACTTGGAGATTGTCTTCATGACTACGGTGCTCCTCACCAACTCCAAGGCTGAGGGACTGATTACCTCGTCTTTTGTATGTAGTTCTACAGTCCTTCCATCATGTCCTTGAATTTGTACCGATAAAGCCACTGGAGGGCGAAACGTCTACAGATAAAGATACCCAGATGTTGCACATGTGTCTAATTCTTCATCGACCTTACTGGGTTTTCTATATTTCGTTGACCCTTGTGGGTTTAGCGCTTAATTTGATTACATTCTTCATTCCACCTGTTATCGTCACTTACTCTCCTAATCCCTACACAAAATAAAAGTCTATTGTCATCCCTACACACAAAAAATTACTATCATTCTTACACAAACTATAAAACCATCATCATGATCATCATCATCATCATCATCATCTTTAAACTCTAAAACTCTTTTCGTCATTCCTTCACCATTTCTGACCTAGGGAACACTTAACGTCTCATGGCCACTTTGTAATAGGCCGTCTGATGGTCACTTCGCAATAGGCCACCTGATGGCCACTTCGTAATAGGCCACCTGATGGCCACTTCGTAATAGGCCACCTGATGGCCACTTTGTAATAGGCCGTCTGATGGCCACTTCGCAATAGGCCATCTGATGGCCACTTTGTAATAGGCCATCTTGAGAATCACCTTTGATAATCGTTGATAATTTCTCAAATATATTTTTCCCAGTGGACCACATGCAGGTTGGGTTGGGTTAGGTTTTAGGTTAGGTTAAGTTAGGTTAGGTTAGACTCGTAGGATTGGCAAGGAAGGATTGGATATTTGCATTCAGTTAGGATGCAGAGTAGATAGCTGAGAGGTGCGATAAGTCTAATGGCCGTAACACCCGTGTTTGGTGTTTTATGAGTGTGTGTGTGTGTGTGTGTGTGTGTGTGAGAACGTCTGTGCGTGTGTCTATATTCAGGCTGTATGACGACAGGCTAATTCAGCACGCGACAAACGTGGTGATTTTTAACATTACTTGGTCTTTCCAGCATACCACATTGGTGATTCGTGGCTGAACATGCTCTTTCTAGGTTTATGTAACGTAACCTAACTTGACCTTAAGATTAAATTTAAAAACAATATGCAAGTCACTACGTAGGAAACGTCCGGAAATTTACGATGGATAATGCAATATACAATGATGTTATTGTTTCTCTAAAGTGGAACCGTGCAGGGAAGGGTAGAACACGTGCAGGGAGGGGGCAACACGTGCAAGGGAGGGAGGAAACACGGTATCAGCACCTGTCTACCGTGCCGACGGTGCTACCAAACTCCAGAGTCACTCATCCCAATCAACTCATGCGGACGCCACAAAAACATGTATGCAGGTAGCTGCGGTCAAAGACCTGCTCCGTCGCCCTCTTCCCCTACCGGTTCCGAATGTAGGTGCGCTAACAGGACCCCGAGGAAGGAGGCTGGGGCCCTTCCCCTTCCCTCCTACCCTCACTCCTCCCTTCTGCGGCCTCTTGAGGGAATGGCACCCCTGCCCCTGGAGAACCGGGTCTCCGTGGAGGGTCAGTGATGGGGAAGAGGGAGGGGGTGAAAGGAGCATGGGCTCGGGTAGTTTTTCTTACAGTTATGTGTACCCTACCTAGCAAGTACGGGTCGACGACCGCTGTTGTATGTGTTGCTGCTGCTGCTACTCCGTCGCCCCCTATACTCGACACGGGTTACCCTCATTAAAAGTGATCGTGGGAGCCGGGAGTTCACTTGCCGTCTTGTAATGGTCACTTACCCCTTGCCTCCGTCCTCTACCTCAGTCCCCCTGCCTCCGTTTACTGCCTCTTGCCCTACCTCTTGCACCTGCCAAGTGTCGACGAAATGTCTGCGATTTTCGTTAACTGTGGCATCGTTCTCGTTTATCATCGTCCCACGTATGCAAAGTGCGCCCACCATCCTCCCACCAACCCCGTTTCTTCCCCTCCATGCCCAATCTTGCTGCCCCCCCCGCCTCCCGCATGCCCCTACCTGCTTAACCTGCTTCCCCCACCACCACCAGGCTCCTAGGGGCTGTAAAGAAATCCTTTAGATTCCCGTACTCCTACCTCTGTACCTCTGCTCTTGTCTCCTCTTTCGTATCACCCAGGGTAGTTGGAAAGGTCACACCTCGACCTAACAAACGACAAAATTCTGTCCGCAGTCAGGCATTCTTATGTATATCAAAATACTTCATATAAATTGGCTCCAACAAAGAGCTAAGACGAGTCTGAGAACTCCACTGATGGCATCTGGTCCCGCCCAGCATGATGACAGCACCGGGCCAGTCACTTACATTATTTCGCAAATTGAAGTCCCTCTCGCATGAGCATTAAAAAGAGGCTTACTTTTCACGAGGTTTTTTGTTTATCGCCATCTGCCTTAACAATGACGATGGTTACGCATGCCTGGGGAGACAGAGAGGGGGAGGGGAAAAACAAGTGTAAAAATGCTTGAGTTGGTGTCCCAGGTGACCTTGCCTCGCTAGGCTGCCTGTCCAATAATTTCTCGACCTGTTTAGCGTAGGACGCTTGTCGTCTGTGGCCGTAATAACCAACAAGCTGACCGCCGTCACAAGCACTGACTGACAGCCATCACAAGCACTGACTGACGGCCATCACAAGCACTGACTGACGGCCGTCACAAGCACTGACTGACGGCCGTCACAAGCACTGACTGACGGCCATCACAAGCACTGACTGATGGCCATCACAAGCACTGACTGATGGCCATCACAAGCACTGACTGACGGCCATCACAAGCACTGACTGACGGCCATCAAAAGCACTGACTGACAGCCATCACAAGCACTGACTGACAGCCATCACAAGCACTGTCTGACAGCCATCACAAGCACTGTCTGACGGCCATCACAAGCACTGTCTGACGGCCATCACAAGTACTGACTGACGGCCATCACAAGCACTGACTGACGGCCATCACAAGCACTGTCTGACGGCCATCACAAGCACCGTCTGACGGCCATCACAAGCACTGACTGACGGTCGTCACAAGCACCGACTGACGGCCATCACAAGCACTGTCTGACGGCCATCACAAGCACTGTCTGACGGCCATCACAAGCACTGACTGACGGCCATCACAAGCACTGACTGACTGACGGCCATCACAAGCACTGACTGACTGACGGTCATCACAAGCACTGACTGACTGACGGTCATCACAAGCACTGACTGACTGACGGTCATCACAAGCACTGACTGACTGACGGTCATCACAAGCACTGACTGACTGACGGTCATCACAAGCACTGACTGACGGCCATTACAAACACTGACTGACGGTCATTACAAGCACTGACTGACGGCCATTACAAGCACTGACTGACGGCCATCACAAGCACTGACTGACGGCCATCACAAGCACTGACTGACGGCCATCACAAGCACTGACTGACGGCCATCACAAGCACTGACTGACGGCCATCACAAGCACTGACTGACGGCCATCACAAGCACTGACTGACGGCCATCACAAGCACTGACTGACGGCCATCACAAGCACTGACTGACGGCCATCACAAGCACTGACTGACGGCCATCACAAGCACTGACTGACGGTCATCACAAGCACTGACTGACGGCCATCACAAGCACTGACTGACGGTCATCACAAGCACTGACTGACGGCCATCACAAGCACTGACTGACGGCCATCACAAGCACTGACTGACGGCCATCACAAGCACTGACTGACGGCCATCACAAGCACTGACTGACGGCCATCACAAGCACTGACTGACGGCCATCACAAGCACTGACTGACGGCCATCACAAGCACTGACTGACGGCCATCACAAGCACTGACTGACGGTCGTCACAAGCACCGACTGACGGCCGTCACAAGCACTGATAGCGACCGTCACAAGCGCTGACTGATGGCCGTCACAACCAATGACTGATGAACATCTTAATGACCGACGTCTGCCGCAATAACTGACGTCACTCTCACTCAATGACTGAGGTCCGTCAACGACGAAGACTGACAATATGACAGAACAATTCGTTGAGTATTCGTGAAGGTACCAGCTCATCTGTGATTACCACTCAGATGTACCGCTTGATCTTACAGGAGGGTGCCTTGATAACGGTGAAGGTTCTCTTGATCTTACAGGAGGGTGCCTTGATAACGGTGAAGGTTCTCTTGATCTTACAGGAGGGTGCCTTGATAACGGTGAAGGTTCTCTTGATCTTATAGGAGGGTGCCTTGATAACGGTGAAGGTTCTCTTGACCTTACAGGAGGGTGCCTTGATAACGGTGAAGGTTCTGTTGATCTTACAGGAGGGTGCCTTGATAACGGTGAAGGTTCTCTTGATCTTACAGGAGGGTGCCTTGATAACGGTGAAGATGCTCTTGATCTTACAGGAGGATGCCTTGATAACGGTGAAGGTTCTCTTGATCTTACAGGAGGGTGCCTTGATAACGGTGAAGGTTCTCTTGATCTTACAGGAGGGTGCCTTGATAACGGTGAAGGTGCTCTTGATCTTACAGGAGGGTGCCTTGATAACGGTGAAGGTTCTCTTGATCTTACAGGAGGATGCCTTGATAACGGTGAAGGTTCTCTTGATCTTACAGGAGGGTGCCTTGATAACGGTGAAGGTTCTCTTGATCTTACAGGAGGGTGCCTTGATAACGGTGAAGGTTCTCTTGATCTTCGGGAACTGGGTCTACCCTCCCTTGAAAGAAACTCTGCTTCCCATTCCTCCAATCGTTGCATGGCTTTTAAGTGCTATGCGTTTCTTCCATGAATTCAATAGAAATGTCCCTACCGCTTAATGTGAGCAAACTAAAGTTCGGATCTACGAGTCCCCAGTCGATCGTGTAGAATATATGGAGTGAGAGGTGCATGTTCATCAGTGTATGTATGCTGAGAGTTTAATCTCAGTTGTAATTATTAAATCATCCTTGACTAGTGGAGTACAGTTTTCATGCACCCTCAAAAGGAACACTATATACAAAACGCAAGAGGGTCACCACATAGAACGAAAGGAACACGTAAAGGACTTGGGAATAATTATGTCTGCTGATCTGTCGTTTAAAGACCATAACAAGACAAAGATCACAACAGCCAGGAAGATGACGGGGTGGGTATTGAGAACTTTCAAAACAAGGGAAATAATGCCGATGGTGACACTATTCAAATCGCTAGTGCTCCCTCACTTAGAATACTGCTCAGTGCTGACGGCCCCGTTCAGGGCAGGAGAAATAGCAGAGCTGGAACAAATCCAGAGATCGTTTACGGCTCACATTGAGCCATTGAAACATCTAAATTATTGGGAACGCCTTCAAGTCTTGAACATGTACTCATTGGAGCGGAGGAGAGAGAGATACATGATAATATATACATGGAAAGTACTTGAGGGCCTGGTCCCAAATCTGCACACTGCCATAACAACATACTGGAGTGAGAGATATGGGAGAAAGTGTAAAATAAATCCAGTGAGGAGCAGGGGTGCGGTGGGGACAATACGGGAGCACTGTATTAACATCCGGGGTCCCAGACTATTCAACATCTTACCAGAAGATATCCGAAACACGGCTGGAACCAGTGTAGAAGCCTTCAAGAGGAAACTGGACAAATATCTTCACCAGGTGCCAGATCAACCAGGCTGTGATGGATATGTGGGGCAGCGGGCCTCCAGCAGCAACAGCCTGGTTGACCAGGCAAGCACCAGACGAGCCTGGCCCATGGCCGGGCTCAGAGAGTAGATACTCTCGAAACTCTTCAAAGGTATATCAAAGGTATACCCTCAAAAGACCCTCGTTTATCTTCTAGGTCCGATAAATCTATAAGCAAGCCTGTCGATAAATTCTGGGAAGACTGTGTGGTGGAATTTGATGGAGGGACGAGTTTACTAGACAGCAACCAGGGTTGTTTGTGTACAGGTGGATGACGGGGCCCCAAGGTACATGATGAGGAGTTCCTCCCTAAAAGGGAGAGGCTCTTGAGGTGTGTGCGGTGAGCGAGGTACATGACGCTACTGATCTTGCTCTTGTTGCCACAAGGGGCGCCAGTATCCATCTTCAGCTCACTTTTAGAACCGGACATTGCCAGTTAAAAAAAAAAAAGGCACATCCACCATAACCTAATGTTGATGCTTCCCCTCCCCCCAACAACCTATTTTATGGTTAAAAGAAGACACGTTGCAGAACAAACTTTTATTGAAACAGCATTTTCAGCAATTTGTCTCTTTTCATCACTTTTATAGGAAGTACGGCATTTGAATCTTCTTTATAATAGTTAAAACTATTATATTACTTTAACGATAATCTTTCTGCTTCCTTGACTTCATAAGCTGGTGGCAGTAGAGTGCGTCTCGTATCTCTGTGGTGGTTAGTACAAGCTGCACTTGGCCTTTCCTACTCTTGAAATAAAACCTGGTAAGTCGATCCGAACGTATTAAATATGGTTGCCCAGTTCTTGAGCGTTATATAAATATATTTCATAACGTTGTTTGGGAGATTTGTCCCTAAAGTTCTTAGAAGTCGTAGTTGCTTGTTGCAGCGCTGTAAAACATAAAGATATCTCGTCTGTATCGCTGGAAAATGTTATCTAGAATAGCCTCGTTCGGACTGTTCGGTCTTTGGCGACAGCAAACACTGTTTGCTTGGCAGTGTTAAGGGTTGCTGCTTTACTTGCATCGCTACCTTGCCAAGGACTCAGACCACTGGGTCTTACCGGAAAGACGGCGATTGGTCTGCCGTGGCCAGCCAAAGGAACAATGACTGCAATATTCACATGTGGGTTAGTAAACACTGCTATCCTCAGCTACACACGGCTAACGGCACCACTTGATCGGGTCAACAAAGCCTCGTGTATAATCAGAAGCGTAATTTTGTGGCAGCGTCCCGGTAAAGAAGAAAAAAGGTTTGAAACACTTGTGTTTTTTTTTCCACCATCATCCGAGATCTAAATGAAAGTATTCTTGGTAGAGTGACTGTCAGCAGCCACCTTATTATCACCTCAGCAAGTGTCAACTGTGTTAAGCAATGGTGAGTCTTGAACCCACTGTTGTTTTACATATTTTATGGTTGTACCGCACGTAGTCACTCTCGCCTAGGATGTAAAAAAAAATAATTTATATGGAATAAACGCCTGATCACAAACGAATCCACATGAAAAAGAGGCTAAGAAGAGCACTGAAAAATGCAGGTACTCGCCGAGACTTCAACCGTAAGGCAATAGTCGCCTTCTCTTTTATTTTCTCTAAGTCGGTTTATTTGTACCATTCACCATTTTTTTTATTACGCAATTTTCATTTCGAATCTGCGTATTTTTAAACAGTGCGTGAAATGAATGTACTAAAGCAAGGTGACCTCCAAAGTAGGGACCGCAGGTGCGGCTAGTCTAGCGGATAGATTTCAATCTCATTATTAGTATTCCGGAACGGACAACCGGTCGCAGCTAGTCATCAGCCCGATTCTTCCCAGACGACCTTTGCAGATGATCCAGAATTACTTTCGTCAGCTCTAATATTACCAGTGGAAACACGGCACGCACCGCTGCCTTCAAGATGCGCCTCCGAGGACGCACATTTTGCAGTTGATCTCGTTGAATGTCCCTTCAAAACGAGTGACTCGATCCAAGGAATTTAAAGGTACTTCTCGTTTCCTTGGATCAAACCTGTTTAGCGCTTCCCCCTAGTTATAATAATAGTCCTAAAGTTGAGCCATCTGCCAACACCTTCCCTCACATGCCATGAATGATGCCATCAGCAAAACTTCCACTTACTTTGAAGCCCCACTGCCAGGACCTCGTCCACGACGACAAGTTTAGCTCGATCCTCAAGTGGCCTTTTACTGTTACATTTATGACGTTAAGTGGCGCTGTAGAAGCCGACACAAAAGACATGACAGCACGCTTAAGAGGCACTTACTGCAGCGCTACATGTATGTGAGTCGGCTGAGACATGTACACAGTCAGGTGTGCGTAGCCTGATGGAGGCCACCACACCCGTTCCACCACCGTCTGTGCTCAGAACATTCAGTCCAGCAAGGGTAAGCCAGCGGTGGCTTAAGCCGTGGCCACCATAAAGCCGACGGCTGGCACAATATCAAGTGTCCTTAGACACACTAAGGATAGCATCTGGCTAAAGCGACTACGTCTGTAGAACACTCACTCATGGCTGGGGTTACTCATCCATTTTGGGCAACACAAGAGTCTGTTTTGGGAATAAATGTTAAATAAATGTGGTTACCAGTGGCATACACTATCTTCCGGATTCCGTCCCACACAAGTTGTAAAAAAAATAATACGTTTTAGCATACTTTCTGAGTCGATTTTTTTTTTTTTTTTTTTTTAAACTGTGGTCTCTTGGTATTATTTTTCCTTGTATATTTATTCGTAATTTGTTTGTGTGTAAACTTAATTGTGGTTACCGTGTCTCCTCCATTCATACTGTCTACCAGCGATAACAGTCCTATGCTGTCTTCTTTCCTGCTGCTACCCAACACAACTAGTGAGATGCAGTCTCGATTTATTTTCATTTCGCACTAATTTTGAGTAACAAACTACTAGACTGCGTTATCCCAGTCACCTTTGATCTTCATTCCTTCAAGACACGCAAGTGAAGTACCTTCTGGCCTTTTTGATGAACACGTGGTTCTATGGTAGTTACTGACAACACATACACAGAGGTGTGTTTCGGTGTATGAACTGGGTTTATTATTTATACGATAGGTTGTGCAGGAAGACATACATTTCAAGGTGTTCTCCGAGTTTAGCGAGACAAGCGGCACTGTCACTTTTGTTTTATTTCTTCATTATCTCAACGTTGTCCCTCGCGTTGTTTGCCCAACAAGTACACTTTTCATGGTTGTTGCTATTGCTGTTTCCTTGTTACTTTTGTTTTTTTAGACGCATGTGCAACACCTAGGTGTCTTCATTTGAGAGACGTCTCGCTCCACCAGTGACTTTATCAGTCTAATACAAAGAAATGGGGACCGAGACTAATATAGGGAAATCCAGAGTCTTAGTGTAAATCAAATTACAGAATGGTTGAGGTTCGAACCCGTAGTAGTAGTGGTGGTGGTGGTCACATAATCGTGGATAGGTAATTTGCTGGACATTAATGTAGTGACGTAGTTAATGTAGCGATAACCACTACTTTCACATGTAGCAAACTACATCTTCACTAGCAAGCCTTGTCCATGCTTATGTAGCCACAATACTACAACTATCATCTATAATAGTTACATAGTATGAAAAAAGGTTAGCTATGTTTACCTTTCATATTCCACCATACAGGATGTGTTTCACATTGAAATGTATCAGCCTGAGCTACGATGATGATAGAATGATTTCGTTCCAGCCGAGCCAGAGTTACTGTTACGTGGGAATGACTATCTCTCAAGATAACCCGTCCCTCACACAGGAATATGGAACACGATGGAGGTGAGAAAGCTGGGGATGGAGGAGGAGGAGAATTAAGGCAGGGGAGAGCCCTGACACCCCAGTGTGGTTGATGCCGTTGATGGCATGCTAGAAGCTGGTTTCTGTCACCCTTCCAAATACAGAAAAGATGTTACCACTATGTAACGCTCATTTGCAATAGGCTGTGTCAATACGGTTCACAGCTTATTTCTAAGTTACGTTAGGTTGCCCTATATCCATAAAAAGTGAATAAATTATGAAATACGAGAACGGAAAACTATAAATATAAGACAAAAAACGATAAAAGTAGTCTGAAGCGAAAACAGAAAACGGACAGCCACTGTGTGCGTCTAGAGCCAACATACAGTCAGATTAGTACTGTTGAAGGCGCCTTCAGCAGCCATACATGTGACTGGTTTTACAACAGCGTTATGATGTATGTGGTTAAGAGGAGGGACTGGATAACCACATACCGCGGGTTCCCCATGTAACGCTTAAGTACAGAAAAGCGGTTATCCCCTGCATACGTTTATTTTATTGTACACAATAACATGACATTGTAACATGCAATAGTTTCACAAACAGCGGGTTACCCCCTACTACGTACCTATCTCACAGAGTATGATAGACACACACTGCAAGTGTTCCCACCATATAATCTCATTTAAATACACGTATCCCCACATACACGCTGTGGACATTCCCAGCATGTAACTCAAAATACAGTAGGATCAGTCTGCGTCTCTGCATTCAACGTCAGAGCACTTCCCCTCAAGGACCCCAGTGGAAATTCAAGGACCCCAGTGGAAATTTAAGGACCCCAGTGGAAATTTAAGGACCCCAGTGGAAATTCAAGGACCCCAGTGGAAATTCAAGGACCCCAATGGAAATTCAAGGACCCCAATGGAAATTCAAGGACCCCAATGGAAATTCAAGGACCCCAATGGAAATTCAAGGACCCCAATGGAAATTCAAGAACCCCCAATGGAAATTCAAGAACCCCCAATGGAAATTCAAGAACCCCCAATGGAAATTCAAGAACCCCCAATGGAAATTCAAGAACCCCCAATGGAAATTCAAGAACCCCCAATGGAAATTCAAGAACCCCCAATGGAAATTCAAGAACCCCAATGGAAATTCAAGAACCCCCAATGGAAATTCAAGAACCCCAATGGAAATTCAAGACTGACTATGGCAGATACCCCATGGAATTCAAGAACCCCAATGGAAATAAGTCACTTTGCCTGACTTTTTTGGGGCGTTATACTAGGTAATTTACACATGTTACTGTGTATGATAATTTGTGTAACTGCATTTATGTTTACCTGTACCTAAATAATTTTACGTACTTACCCTCCTGAGAGGTAAGTCAGGAAGTATAGGATAGTACAGGTCCTGCACTACCGCCACGTACTCCAGTCAGGAAAATGTGCTATGACTCGAAAAAAGGATGAAACGCAGCCACGATTTACCGGGAGTTGTGAGAGACGCGTTTTTCCTCCTGTGCCTCTTGTTCTCTTTTTGTCCCTCTTTGGTGTCCTTTTTTTTATTGTCTTGTCCTCTTTGCATTCTCCTCTCTCTTCTTGTCTTCTTGTCTCTCTTCTAGTTTTCTTCGAATTCTCCTCTACTCTTGTCCTCTTTCTTATTCTTCTTCATAACATCATTATCATCGGTTATGTTCCATTCCCTCTACTCTTAATTTTCTCTTTTTTCACTTATAATTTTTATATTTATTCTTCATTAGTGATCAAAATCACAATGACATTCCATTATTCATTGGACTCTTATTAATTCTATTCTTCCTCTTCCTTTTCTTCTTTTTCTTCTTATATTTTCTTCCTTATTATTCCTCTCTCACTCCCTCCCACTACTCCTCCCCTCTCCCATCTCCCTCCCTTTACCAATTTCTCTCACTCCCCTCCCTCTCACTCTCCTCTCTCTCACTCCCTTCCCTCTCACTCCCTTCCCTCTCACTCCCTTCCCTCTCACTCCCTTCCCTCTCACTCCCTTCCCTCTCACTCCCTTCCCTCTCACTCCCTTCCCTCTCACTCTCTTCCCTCTCACTCCCCTCTCACTCCCTTCCCTCTCACTCCCCTCCCTCTATATATTTCCCCTTCATTATACCAAACATGGCAACGTGTCAACAACAGTCCCGGAATTAAGAAAACAAGGGGAAAAGTATGGGAAAAAATAGTTAGGGTGAAAAAACAAAAGAAGGAATGTTGAAAATTTTAAAAGCACTTATGAATATGCAAATTGTGCTGATAAACCCACACGAGCTTAAAACTCTTTCTAAATATACTATACTACTACTGCTACTATTGCTACTACTATTACCACTACTATTATTATTATTATTACACATGTAGGGCCTGGAGGTTGAAAACTCAGATGAGACACAGGGATGTTAGGAAGTATTTCTTCAGTTAGAGTTGCCAGAAAGTGGAACAATCTGGAGAGTGATTTAGTGGAGGCAGGATCCACGCATAGCTTTAAGAAGAGGTATGATAAATCTCATGGAGCAGGGAGAGAGTGGACCTAGTAGCCACCAATGAAGAGGCGGCAACCACAATTAGGTAAGTACACACGCACGCAATATATATATATAATATATATATATATATATATATATATATATATATATATATATATATATATATATATAAAATGAATGAATAGCACCATGAAGATAGCCTCAATATGACTCTCCAAATAATGATTATTTTAGGTCTTGAAATTCATGTTCCTGTCGAGGCAATGACATCGCTACTTGTGTTATGAAGAAGAGGAGGAGGAGGAGGAAGTGCTGAAGTAGGTGTGTGGGTGGAGGCGAGGCCTGAGGCGTGATCATATGTAGTAGAGAGAGAGAGAGAGAGAGAGAGAGAGAGGTCGCTGACTCCGTGTGTAGCGGGTGGGGTGGGTGGGTGAAATTGTATTTGGGTGGTAGGGGTGGCGGGAGTTTAGTTGTGGGTGGTTGGATTTTGGGGGTGGGTTATGGGCAGTGGGCCGGTGGTGGACGGGTGCAGGCAGGTAGCCTCTTGTTACCTGTAGGTGACATGTAATAGTTTGGTTTGAATGAGGAAGCTGTCGTAGGGAGAGTGACGCCGGCGAAGAGATCTTGATCCAAAGAACTGGAGCTACCCTCCATTTCTTTGGATCGAATCTGATGGCCTCCCATTCCCCCATAACCCATATTGTTTTAGCGGTCCCTCATAAAGGAAAACAGAGTGCAGAAAATGCGTGGGTGGTAGTGGGGGGATGTAATGGGGAAGATATGAGAGGGATGGGAAAACTGAGGTGGTAGTGTGTAGGTGGGAGGGGGGAAGACATGGGAGGTGTGGTCAATCAGTAATGACGACTGTACTCATCTATTTGTGGTTGCATGGGTCGATTCACAGCTCCTGGATCCACCTCTTCGCTAATCGCTACTAGGTCCACTCTCCCTGCTCCAAAAGCTTTATCGTGTGTACTCACCTAATTGTGGTTGTAGGGGTCGATACATAGCTCCTGGCCCCGCCTCTTCAATGATCGCTACTAGGTCGTCTCTCTCCCTGCTCTATGAGCTTTACCATACCTCGTCTTAAAACTATGTATGGTTCCTGTGTGTGTGTGTGTGTGTGTGTGTGTGTGTGTGTGTGTGTGTGTGTGTGTGTGTCTGTCTGTCTGTCTTTCCGCTGGATGTGGAAAATGCGCTAGAAAGGGTTAGAACACAGGCCTCAGAGAGATGCTTTATTGAACATCGTGTTTGGTGGGGAGGGGGGAATCGAAGTGTGGGGTATGGGAGAGGTGGAGTGTTAGAGGGGGTGGTGTGGGGTGAAGGGGGGAAGGGGTGTGTGCGTTGGGGAAAATAAAGGGTAATTGTGAGGGAATGCAGTGGGATAGTGTGGTGGGCAGTGAACACCGTCATCACACGCATCACAGTCTTCCTGAAACACAGTCAGTGATGTGGAGCAACTTCAGGTGTTTTACTTCTCGGCTCATGTGTCGACCTCTCCTTTTTCCCAACGTCAGTTTCCTTACGCCTTCTAAAAACTGTTGGAGATTCACTCTGATTTGATCCCATGTACATGTTTGTTGTTTAGACATAAATAACATACACTGTGAACAGCTCTCAGATATTTTGCACGAATGATATTTTTTTCTACCCCCCCCCCTCCCGTCATCCAAACTACCCAGAACTCGCCTCGTGGAGGTGCCTACTCTTTCGACTCCCTTGACATATATTAGGGACAATAGCTTGTGAATGGGTGAACGGTCATGGATGAGGAGTGCATGGGTGAACGGTCATGGGTGAAGAGTGCATGGGTGTAGAAGCATGGGTGAACGGTCATGGGTGAGGAGTGCATGGGTGTAGAAGCATGGGTGAACGGTCATGGGTGAGGAGTGCATGGGTGTAGAAGCATGGGTGAACGGTCATGGGTGAGGAGTGCATGGGTGTAGAAGCATGGGTGAACGGGCATGGGTGAGGAGTGCATGGGTGTAGAAGCATGGGTGAACGAGCATGGGTGAACGGGCATGGGTGTAGAAGCATGGGTGAACGAGCATGGGCGAGAATGCACTAGTAGTTGATATCTTCAGGATACCTTGGCTCCCTACCAGGAGCCAAGGTATCCTCAACAACCCGTTTCATTAGACTTCTGGCACCTCCTACCGGACAATTTTTCCTTCCTCCTCCTTCTCATCCTTATAATAATTCTACTCCTCATACTAATTCTACTCCTCCTCCTCTCCCTTATATTAATCCTCCTACTCCTACTTATGAACTAATTTCAGCGCTGCTTAACAACTCTCCGGCCCAACACACCAACTCCATTACTCCCGACCTTTGAAAGTCCTCTGTTATTCTTCTTAATAACAAACATTAAAAGGACACAAGCTTGAGAGCGCGCGCGCGTGCACACACACACACACACACACACACACACACACACACGGGGCCATACATGTATGTTTTTGCTAGAACGCAAAAACGCTCCCTCTGAACGTGTTTGCTGTAGCTTTATCCTATTTTCTGCAACATTGCAAGCTCCTGGTGATATGTTGATTGCAACACCAAAGGCCTAGAGCTATCATTCTACTCCCCCCGTGATTGTTTTGCATCTTATATCGCTTGTTCACGATTTCTGCATAATATATATATATGTGTGTGTGTGTGTCTGTATGTGTGTGTGCGTGTAAAATATGTATTTGTCGCAACAATAACAAACATATATGAACGTTGCCAAGCATTGCACAATACCTTAAAGAATATAGAGTCTTTCCGCCGCACCTTCACGAGGGAAAAACAATTGAAAATTCTCCATCAGTTAAAAAAAAAATCGATACTGGGGAGGAAAAAAACGAAAGTCACATTGCTATCCTCAGACCTGACTGACAAAAAGGTATAATAAAAAAAAAAAAAAATCGTTGCTTTAAAATGGTAAAGATTTTTTTTTCATGTGTCCTTAATGAATATTTTGGTTTAGATGAAGATTGTTTAAGGGAAGATGGATTATGAGAGGGACGAAATACGATGACTCGCATAAAACGAGGAGAGGAAATGAAGAAGAAGAATAGGAAAGAAAAGGAATAGAGAAGAAAGGATGAGGAGGAGAAGGAAAGGAAGGAGGAGAAAAAGTCTTGAGAAGAAATAAAAGAAATAGAGACGGAAAGGGAGGTAGATAATTTCATTCAGCTTACATAAGCTTGGAATACGAAGTGGCACAGGTCTGGGATGCTGTGCCCAGAAGCTGTTGTTGTTGTTGTTTCGGTCCCTTGTGTTCCAGCGATGGTGGGCAGTGCCACGGACTCTCAGACTCTCAAGCTTTTGGGGCAACGCTTCGCTCTTTGTAGAGATTTACCAAGCCATATGACCTGATAAAAGCTCAACACAGAGCGAGATGTTGACACACTCAAAGGTCGTCCTGCACCTGTCTAATGCTATCGAGCTGCCCACCGAAACGTCGTTGATGTTCTTTCGAGTATAATTTCCTCTTACACGACACATTTCGGTCATCACAAACTTGGTGCCGTTATTCAGATAATCGATTTTCTTTATCTTTCACATTTTCTCCCTTGTAATATTTTTGGTCAACTCTATTAACCATTTTGTGTGTGTGTGTGTGTGTGTGTGTGTGTGTCTGTGTGTGTGTGTGTGTGTGTGTGTGTGTGTGTGTGTGTGTGTGAACATCCGTTGGTTTTTAGAATGTTTCCATCCACATGTCTAAATAATATTTTAACATCTTTTTCACGGTTTCATTAACATGGTCTTCCGGTGGTGAGGTTTTGTCAGTGATGTCTCTCCCTCCTCTCTTCTCTTACGTTCTTAATATTGTATTGCAAAATTTATATTCTTCGTGTCGTATTTTTTTTTCACTCATTTCTGTTACACGGTGGGAAGGAAGAGGAGGAGGGAGAGGAAAAAGAAGAGGAGGAAGTAGAAGAGGAGGAAAACGACGATGAGGACCAGGCAGCTGGACAATCACTCGTCTTGTCATTTAACTGCAACTGAGCAGTGGATGAGGAGTGAAGAGGGAAGTAAATGCTGTTTGGCCTGTGTACTCACCTGATTGTACTCACCTAATTGTGGTTGCAGGGGTCGAGACTCAGCTCCTGGCCCCGCCTCTTCGCTGTCTGCTACTGGGTCTCTGCTCTCCCTGCTCCATAAGCTTTATCATACCTTGTCTTTAAACTATGTATGGTTCCTGCCTCCACTATATCATTCTCTAGACTATTCCACTTCCTGACTACTCTGTGGCTGAAGAAATGCTTCCTAACATCCCTTTGACTCATCTGAGTCTTCAGCTTCCAGTTGTGTCCCCTTGTTTCTGTGTTCCCTCTCTGGAACATCCTGTCCCTGTCTACCTTGTCAATTCCCCGCAGTATTTTGTATGTCGTTATCATGTCTCCTCTGACCCTTCTTTCCTCCAGTGTTGTTAGTCCTATTTCCTCAACCTTTCTTCATAAGACAGACCCTGAGTTGTGGAACTAACCTTGTCGCAAACCTTTGCACTTTCTCTAGTTTCTTTACGTGCTTGACCAGGTGTGGGTTCCAGACTGGTGCTGCATATTCTAGTATGGGCCTGACGTACACGGTATACAGTGTTTTGAACGATTCCTTGTTAAGGTAACGGAACGCTAATCTTAGGTTTGCCAGTCGCCCATATGCTGCCGCAGTTATCTGGTTGATGTGTGCCTCCGGAGACGTGCTTGGCGTTATACTCACTCCAAGGTCTTTCTCCTTTGCCGAGGTTTGTAGCCTTTGTCCGCCTAGCTTGTACTCTGTCAGCGGTCTTCTTTGCCCTTCTCCGATCCTCATGACTTTGCATTTGGAGGGATTGAATTCGAGAAGCCAATTGCTAGACCAGATGTCAAGCTTGTCCAGGTCTGTTTGCAGCCCTGCCTGGTCCTCTTCCGATGTGATTCTCCTCATTAATTTCACATCATCCGCGAATAGAGACACTTCTGAGTCTATCCCGTCCGTCATGTCATTTACATATACCAGGAATAACACTGGTCCTAGGACTGACCCCTGAGGTACACCGCTCGTCACAGGCGCCCACTGTGATACCTCACCACGCACCATGACCCGTTGTTGTCTCACTTTGAGGTATTCCCTGATCCATTCCAGTGCCCTTCCTGTTATACCTGCTTGTTCTTCCAACTTCTTTACTAATCTCATGTGAGGAACTGTGTCGAAGGCCTTCCTGCAGTCCAGGAAAATGCAATCAACCCACCCTTCTCTCTCCTGCCTTACCTCTGTTACTTTATCATAGAACTCCAGGAGGTTTGTTACACAGGATTTGCCTTCCCGGAATCCGTGCTGTCTGGTGTTTATTATCCTGTTCAGCTCAAGGTGTTCCACCATTCTTTTCCTGATGATTTTCTCCAGGACTTTGCACACTATACACGTAAGTGACACCGGTCTATAGTTTAGTGCCTCTTTTCTGTCTCCTTTTTTAAAAATGGGGACTACGTTGGCCTTCTTCCATACCTCAGGTAGCTGCCCAGTTTCAAGGGATGTGTTGAATATTGTGGTAAGTGGCACACTCAGTACCTCAGCTCCTTCCCGAAGAACCCACGGGGAGATATTGTCCGGACCCATCGCCTTTGAGGTATCAAGGTCACTGAGTAACTGCTTCACTTCCTCCTCAGTTGTGTGTATGCCCTCTAGCACTTGGTACATCCCTTGTTGGTGACGAACCCCGTCCTGTCTACCCAGCTGCCTTCCTTCCTCCATTGTGAATACTTCCTTAAACCTCAAGTTGAGCTCCTCACATACCTCTTGATCATTACTTGTGAGTTCCCCATGTGTGTGTGTGTGTGTGTGTACTCACCTAATTGTACTCACCTAATTGTGGTTGCAGGGGTCGAGACTCAGCTCCTGGCCCCGCCTCTTCGCTGTCTGCTACTGGGTCTCTGCTCTCCCTGCTCCATGAGCTTTATCATACCTTGTCTTAAAACTATGTATGGTTCCTGCCTCCACTATATCATTCTCTAGTCCATTCCACTTCCTGACTACTCTGTGGCTGAAGAAATGTTTCCTGACATCCCTTTGACTCATCTGAGTCTTCAGCTTCCAGTTGTGTCCCCTTGTTTCTGTGTTCCCTCTCTGAAACAACCTGTCACTATCTACCTTGTCAATTCCCCGCAGTATTTTGTATGTCGTTATCATGTCTCCTCTGACCCTTCTTTCCTCCAGTGTTGTTAGTCCTATTTCCCTCAGCCTTTCTTCATAAGACAGACCCCTGAGTTGTGGAACTAACCTTGTCGCAAACCTTTGCACTTTCTCTAGTTTCTTGACGTGTGTGTGTGTGTGTGTGTGTGTGTGTGTGTGTGTGTGTGTGTGTGTGTGTGTGTGTGTGTGTGTGTGTGTGTGTGTGTGTGTAGTAGTAGTAGTAACTACTTGTCAAAAACACTTGTTGATCCACTTGGTTTGTGTGGTGATTTTTTTTGTGTGTGCGCGTATGTGTATTTTACCTATATGTAGCAGATACAGTAGCAGAGTTATGCTCGTGGTGTCTCGTCTTCAGTACTATGTTCATCTTTTTTTTTCTAAATTTTTAGTGGTTGCAGCACTTGTTAATTTCTCCTTTAATGTATTCCACCGATCAACTAGTCTATTTGAGAAGAAAACCTTTCTACTATCCATTCCGCTCTATTTTTTCTTCGATTTGCAACTGTGGATTCTTCTTGTGTCTGTTGCAGCCTCCATGAAATCATCTTTGTCTACTTTTTAAAGTCCTTTCATTACCTTATAAGTGGTTATCATGTCTCCCCTTTCTTGCTGTCAGCCAATATGAGTAACTTTAATGTTTACAACCTTCATTACACACATTCCTACATTCTGGCAGCTATTTTGTAGCTCTTCTACGTGTTTTTTCAGGTGTTGGCGCCACACATCCGCTGAATATTCCAATTTTGGCCTAATACAAGTTATAAGAAACTTTCTTAACATTTCACCATCCGTATATATGAAAGGTATTTTATAATTTGCCAGTGTGGCTAATGAGGTTCTCACAGTTTCATTTATATGATCTTCCGGTTACTCTTTTTGTTAATAATAACTCCTAGATCTCTCTGTGTTACTTTCGATATTTTGTCAGTCTAAATTCCTCATGTGGCCAGATTTCACTTGCTCCCAGTCCCATTACGTGGCATTGATCTACATTAAATTCCATCATCCAACACTATATGTGCTCACTGTATCAAGATTCTCTTGTAAGGATTTACAGCCTTTTTCATTATTAATTTTACATAAGATTTTTGCATTATCTGCAAACATATTCACATAATACTTTTTATTCCTCCTGGTAAATCATTTATATAAATCAGAAACTTTATTGGGGGGCGAGTGCAGACTCTTGTGGCACCCCACTTGTGACGTCCACCCATGCAGACATTGTCTCCCTTATTGTTCGCATTTTCCTCTGTCTCTCCTCCACTGTAATAATTTACCTTCAATTCCTCCTATAATTTGCAATTTCCGAATTAGCCTTGCATGGGGAACTGTCAAAAACTTTAAGAAAGTCCAGGTAAATAAAATCTGTCCATCCATTCCTTTCTTGGACAATTTCCGTAACTCTGTCATAATAACTTAACGTAAACGTGTAGACCGAAAACCTTTTTGTTTACTAGTTAGTATGTTATTATTCTATAAGTGTTGAATGCCCTCTAGTAGCTCTTTCCAATAATTTTGAAACAAATCTCAACGATGCTGACACATAGTTTAAAGGATCTTCAGTGTCACCTTTTTTTTTTTTTCAATACAGTCGACAAGTGGGAATCAAGACACTGATAGAAAATGATCTTTTAAGACAACGTTTCGATCATGGCTGGGCTTTATTAGGCACACAGGAATGAGCAGATACAACAACGCGTACGTAGTCCTTCACAACCTTCATTCTGACGTCATCTTCAGGTTTACCTGGAGAGGGTTTTCGGGGTCAACGCCCCCGCGGCCCGGTCTGAGACCAGGCCTTCATAATTATATATAATTTACCTTCCTGTAGTGAATTTTTTACAAGATTCGAGGTGTTATCCCGTCTGGTCCTAGAACTTTCTCCTTATCAGCATCTAGTAACAATTTCTTCACTTTCTCTTCAGTTATTTCAATATCCTGGGTTTAAAATCCACATGAAAAATATCTTTTAACACACTTCTAAACTTTTTCTTCAATACTTCACACATTTCCTCCTCCTCCTCTACCTCAGTGATTTTTCCTTATCATTTATTCTTTGTTTTTTGGTTGTTGTTTTTTTTGTCCTCTACGTTTAGTTTACATCTTACAAACTTGAATAAAAAGTTTGGATCTACCTTGGTCGTGTCGACTGCGTTTTTTTTTTTTTTTTTTTGAGAATTTATTTCTTCCTCTCTCTCCTTACATGTGTATAGTAATTTCTAGTCTCCTTTAATCCGTCATAGGTTTCTGGACTGCTATGCTTCCTATACTGATTCGAAACTCGCGTTTGTTTGTTTTTTTAATATAGCTCTTCAACCTTTACATTAAAACATTATTATTCCGTCTTATATCCCTGTCTGGAATACACTGTGTAATCTCATACACACACACCAGCATGGTTTCAGGGAAGGAAAATCCTGTGTCACAAACCTACTGCAGTTTTATGACAAGGTAACAGAAGTAAGACACGAGAGAGAGGGGTGGATAGACTGCATTTTTTTGGACTGCAAGAAGGCGTTCGACACAGTTCCTCACAAGAGATTAATGCAAAAGCTAGAGGATCAGGCACACGTAACAGGAAAAGCACTGCAATGGATCAGAGAATATCTGACAGGGAGGCAACAACGAGTCATGGTACGTGACGAGATGTCAGAGTGGGCACCTGTGACGAGTGGAGTTCCACAAGGGTCAGTCCTAGGACCTGTACTGTTTTTGGTATATGTGAATGACATAACGGAAGGGATAGACTCAGAAGTGTCCCTGTTTGCAGATGATGTGAAGTTAATGAGAAGAATCAAATCAGTCGAGGATCAGGCAGGAATACAAAGAGACCTGGACAGGCTGCAAGCCTGGTCCAGTAACTGGCTCCTTGAATTTAACCCTGCCAAATGTAAAGTCATGAATATCGGGGAAGGGCAAAGGAGACCGCAGACAGAGTATAGTCTAGGTGGCCAAAGACTGCAAACCTCACTCAAAGAAAAAGATCTTGGGGTGAGTATAATACCGAGCACATCTCCTGAGGCACACATCAATCAGATAACTGCTGCAGCATACGGGCGGCTGGCAAACCTAAGAATAGCGTTCCAATACCTCACCAAGGAATCATTCAAGACTCTGTATACCATATACGTCAGGCCCATACTGGAGTATGCAGCACCAGTTTGGAACCCACACCTGGTCAAGCACGTCAAGAAATTAGAGAAAGTGCAAAGGTTTGCAACAAGACTAGTCCCAGAGCTAAGGGGATTGTCCTACGAAGAAAGGTTAAGGGAAATCGGCCTGACGACACTAGAGGACAGGAGGGTTAGGGAGACATGATAACGACATATAAAATACTGCGAGGAATAGATAAGGTGGACAGAGACAAGATGTTCCAGAGAGGGGACACAGAAACAAGGGGTCACAATTGGAAGTTGAAGACTCCTATGAGTCAAAGGGATGTTAGGAAGTATTTCTTCAGTCATAGAGTTGTCAGGAAGTGGAATAGCTTGGAAAGCGACATAGTGGAGGCAGGAACCATACATAGTTTTAAGACTAGGTTTGATAAAGCTCATGGAGCAGGGAGAGAGAGGACCTAGTAGCAATCAGTGAAGAGGCGGGGCCAGGAGCTATGACTCGACCCCTGCAACCACAAATAGGTGAGTACAAATAGGTGAGTACACACACACTGAGCTGAGTAGGCGGGGCCAGGAGCTTTGTGCAGTTTTGTGTGTGTGTGTGTGTGCTCACGTTTCAATGTCATTTATCTGTTTTCTTTTATCTCGACAAATTTATCTAATCTTCTCCCACACAATAATAATAATATTATTATTATTATTGTATAGGAAACGCTATACATCTGTAGATCCTGCAGTGCCTAGGGACAGGGAGTTATTGTGGCTTGAGTGAAGGAAGTGAAGGGTTGCACCAGCTCCTTGAATCAAGATCACTTTACCAGCATCAGTGGCCCTTTTCCCTCCTCCCGGTCTCTTGAAGCGTTGCAGTCTCTTCAGGTGGAGATGATGATGTCCACCATTGTGGGATTCATCCAGTGAGGCATCGCATTATGTTGCATCTACCAATTATTTCATGACTCCTTGGATATTTTCTCTACGTTCTCTTGCAGTGAAGTTGATCCATGGCGAGTGGTCGCTCCCTCTTATGACGACTCAATTCGTGGTTTCTATGGCCAATCTGTTTATTCGGATTTACTAAGTCCACCTTTGCTGGTTCACTGACCAACACGGTTTAGTGCATCCTCAGTGATGCATAGCCGTGGGTTCTTTGACGTGTTGATCCAATACACTCCACCAATGCTGAACTCCGTACATTTTGCTCGCCATGCTTCTTGGTCTCCATGAGAGTATCAATGTTCCCAACAAATGCATATTTATGTTTTCCTGCATCACTATATATACACTTATCGGTGTCAAAGTTAAATAATGTGCAAATGTGTCAGCGTAGGAGTTGCTAGACATGATGACATTGTAGTTCATATGTAAAAACATCTTTGTTCCAAATTCAGAATTTTGTTTCCTTCGTTGTCGACAAAATATTTAGAAGGTAAAATAAATTTTATGAAAATGCTTGGAAAGAACAAAAATAAAAGCGTAAATACATTTCAAAAATAGTTTTTTTTTCACTTCATATCAAATATTGAGACGTGAATACAGGACCTTCCCACCGAAGGAAGCAAGGGGGGGGGGGAGAGAGCAGGCAGCGGTCACTGCCGGACAAGGGAAAACAAAAAGATGTCATCAGTTCGAGAGATGACAAAGGCGATTTCGTTGAAAGGGGGAACCCCCCCTCCCCCCAAATTGTGAAGATCTCTCCCACCATCCTCCCCCCCTCCCACGTGACGAAAAAAAAATTCGATCCCACGTAACGGACCAATCTCATGTATGTGTGTGTGTGTGTGTAATATATATATATATATAATACATTATATTCCTTCAAGACTGATGGTCAGAACACATCGACTCCAGGCTGAGGGACTGATTACCTCAAACTCCTCATTTTAGACCGTTCTTCTCTGTATTGGACTGAAGAAGCCACTGGCTGGTGAAACATTTCCGTAATAAAGATTTCCAAATGTTGCACAAGTGTCTCATTCTTCAATAATAAAAATAATAACAATAATAATAATATCTGCAGACGAACACCAAATGATGCGGAACTAGTTTTGTGGAAAATTTTGAATTTTCCCAAACTCAGCATGTGTAAATTTGAATAATACAATAATTGTGTATTAAAATTATGCTAATTTGTGTGAAGGAGGGTGTGCAGCGGCCGCGGAGTGATACAGGGAGGGGGACGCTATTTGTAATTTGCTAGCACTAGTTGTCGTGGAAAGTTCAGCTAATAATCAGGCGTCATCGAAGTTCAGTTGCTGTATATTGAACTCAATCCGTAATTTAAAAATTGCTAACATGTTCCTGCTGAAGAATTGGGATAGTGTGGAAAACCCTTATAATTCGGCTAAAAGGACGGAAAAAGAGGGGACTCCAATCCTTCCCAGCAGTACACCTTAGCTAAGTGATGCTTACCCATAATGTATAGTAGTTTTGCATTGGCTGTCATAAACTGTAGCTATTGGGGAATCGTTAGGGTGTGTTACAAATAAAAATTGTGATCCAGTAATTAAATGGTAAGTGGTAATACGAATTTCTTTTTTAATTACACCATTGTATTATATGTATTGTACTAATAGTTATATTTTGTGTGCCCAGCAAGTAAACAAAAACATACAATCCACACAATTTTAATTTTCCAGAGTAGCTGGTTTTAATATTGTAACTATTAATTTAATATTAGGTCTAGCTTTTGTGAGAGTGTTGATGAAGTGGGCATCGAGGGAGTGACAGTTCTGCGACCTACTGTGACTAAGTCCCACTTAATAATTCAGGTAATACCCTGTAAACCTCATGCAGGTAATTTCTCGCATAATAATTCATAAGTTTCTATTGCCACAATGTTTCGCTCTGTGTAGACTTTGACAAGCCTCTACAGAGAGAGAGCGAAACCTTGTCCCCCATAAAAGCTGCCTATCCTATGGACTCTTCGAAATTTGTCAAACTTTTGTTCAGTTTTAGAAATAATCTGTTACTTTTTATTTATGCTTTAGCTAAAACATCGCCAACCTAATGCCTCACCGGAACGCATTAATATTCCCCCACTTCAAATGGTTGCAGTGGTGAAGGGGATGTTGCTGGTGCCGAGATTTGACGATGGTTCTTGTACTGTGATGGTCGAAGCGGAGATACTGCGTCGAGAAAGGTACTAAATGCACGGCAGATTTTTATTTTAAATGGCGTTTTCTTATAAATAGGGCTTTTCAGCCTGCGAGAAAGCACTGTTCATAGCATAACTTAGTCTATAATGTTCTGTTTAGAACGACACGTTGTTTACAATGCTCTGTTTGAAACGACACGTTGTTTACAATGCTCTGTTTAGAACGACACGTTGTTTACAATGCTCTGTTTAGAACGACACGCAGAGTACAATGCTGTTTAGAACGACATGTAGTCTATAAAGCTCCGTTAAGAACGACGCTTAATTTATAAAACTCTAAAGAGATGTGCCGTCGATAAGCAAAAGTTCACAAATATCCATTACATGGCATACCACATTTGTTTTTTGTTTACGCCTGACACGTGGTGAAGATATGACCATCATTGTAACCACGTGTGTCGAAAGAAATTTTCTACATGGGAGAGAGAGAGAGAGAGAGAGAGAGAGAGAGAGAGAGAGAGAGAGAGAGAGAGAGAGAGACGTCTGAGGACGAGTCAAGTTGTCCATTTCGTTCAATTTTGGCTGCACAAAAGAGCAAGATATTTTTACCCAGTGATGTGCTTGCGTCAAGCTGTCTGACCACCACTGACCTATTCTTGCTAACTTCATGTAACATTTGCTTTCATTGCCGTTAATAGCGACGTGTGTGAGCGACACATCAGCACATATCTTTTAAGGTCAAGATGTAAATGTATGTCTTGCCGATATAACGTTTAGCACTTTAACTCAATAGTAGTATAAATATTATTGTTATTTATATTAATATTATTAATGATAATATAAATATTAGTAATATCACTCAAGCGAGGTACCTTGATGCTGGTGAGGGGGAAGGCTCTTGATCTAAGAAATTGGATCCATCGTCTCTGTCCTTGGATGGAACCTCACTACTTCCCATTTACCCAGGCGTTGTATTACCCCTATGGGTTTAGATCTTCCTTTTGATTCTGATAATAATATAAATAACATAGATTTGTATCTTTCCTCATCCGAGGCTTCCTGTTGATAAATTGAGAATGCCTCTTCCGATCGGCTTCAACTTTCAACGCTCAAATTAGCCATTTTTTTGCACGATTCTGGATATTTCATCTGCCCTTCTGGAGCAATGTTGATTTTTGGCATTTAAAATACACCTCATCAGACCTTTTTTTTTTTTGACATCACGTGAAAGTCTTCAGAAAATCATACACTGAAGTTTTATTTTTAATGTACACGTAACCATTAACAATATTACCTGACAGTCCCAGGCACTGTATGACTCGTATAGGTTTATCACTTCCAGTAAATATAATAATGTAGCTTCTAGCAATGTTGCAGTGTGTTGATGGAGGGAAGGAGGAAGTGTGGATGGGAAGGATGGAGTAATGGAGAAAATAAGGGATGGAGGGGGCTAGAGGGAGGCTGATGATGTTCCAAGATCGAATTTACACACAAAGTGTAGCAGTTGAGAGAGAGAGAGAGAGGGAGAGAGAGAGAGAGAGAGAGAGAGAGAGAGAGAGAGAGAGAGAGAGAGAGAGAGAGAGAGAGAGAGAGAGAGAGAGAGAGAGAGAGAGAGCTACGTGACTCTCACAACACAAGCACCAGTCGTCCTACTAGTTATACGGACACACACACACACACACACACACACTCATGGATAATATTCCAAGCATATCCCGAAATCCATTGTTATTACAGCAATTCCTGTGTAGTATTAACAAGTAAAGTCATTTCCATCCGACAGATTGCTACTGTAATGTTATTCTGAACACCCAGGTCAATCATTTGTTTATCAGATTTGAACGCAGCGTGAATGCTTTATAAATGATTGTGTCCCATTACTTTTAAATTATTCTGCGCCAGTGAGTCGCTTGCAATAATAATGAGGTACAAACTACCCTATTCCACTATTATTCTAAAGTTGGTATTCGTATTTCGAATAACATAACTATAAGCAGAAATGTTGGCGTGTGAAGTTTTAAGTCCTCTGAATGTGTGTGTGTGTGTGTGTGTGTGTACTCACCTATTTGTACTCACCTATTTGTGGTTGCAGGGGTCGAGTCATAGCTCCTGGCCCCGCCTCTTCACTGATTGCTACTAGGTCCTCTCTCTCCCTGCTCCATGAGCTTTATCAAACCTAGTCTTAAAACTATGTATGGTTCCTGCCTCCACTATGTCGCTTTCCAAGCTATTCCACTTCCTGACAACTCTATGACTGAAGAAATACTTCCTAACATCCCTTTGACTCATAGGAGTCTTCAACTTCCAATTGTGACCCCTTGTTTCTGTGTCCCCTCTCTGGAACATCTTGTCTCTGTCCACCTTATCTATTCCTCGCAGTATTTTATATGTCGTTATCATGTCTCCCTAACCCTCCTGTCCTCTAGTGTCGTCAGGCCGATTTCCCTTAACCTTTCTTCGTAGGACAATCCCCTTAGCTCTGGGACTAGTCTTGTTGCAAACCTTTGCACTTTCTCTAATTTCTTGACGTGCTTGACCAGGTGTGGGTTCCAAACTGGTGCTGCATACTCCAGTATGGGCCTGACGTATATGGTATACAGAGTCTTGAATGATTCCTTAGTGAGGTATTGGAACGCTATTCTTAGGTTTGCCAGCCGCCCGTATGCTGCAGCAGTTATCTGATTGATGTGTGCCTCAGGAGATGTGCTCGGTATTATACTCACCCCAAGATCTTTTTCTTTGAGTGAGGTTTGCAGTCTTTGGCCACCTAGACTATACTCTGTCTGCGGTCTTCTTTGCCCTTCCCCGATATTCATGACTTTACATTTGGCAGGGTTAAATTCAAGGAGCCAGTTACTGGACCAGGCTTGCAGCCTGTCCAGGTCTCTTTGTATTCCTGCCTGATCCTCGACTGATTTGATTCTTCTCATTAACTTCACATCATCTGCAAACAGGGACACTTCTGTGTGTGTGTGTGTGTGTGTGTGTGTGTGTGTGTGTGTGTGTGTGTGTGTGTTTTCTCTCTCTCTATGAATTGTCACACAAATTAAGTAAATGTTAAATTCAGAAGGTGGCACACTTGTCTAATATATTAACACATCTCAGTGAACTTAATGTCTCAGTGTAAAGTGTTAATGTGACTAGTTACAAAGTTCAGAGCACAATGGATACAGTTCTACTGAAACTCAAACCTTGGGGATATTGGTTTTCTATGATTTTTTTTACATTTTTGAGTTTTCCTTATCATAGTGATTCTTTTTTTTATTTATTAAAGAATAAAGTTTCCCCACAGTGAAAGTGTCAAAATTTTGGTGATAGTACGTACCACAGTTATGGAACATTAACTTTCTTCAGAGGCAACATTAGACCGTTTCATAATTCTTGCCTTGAATCTGTAACTGTTAAAAGAACAATGAACAAGAAAGGAGCAACTTACAGATACTCTGATTGCTGTCACTTTGAAAAACAAAAACTAATTACATCATATTGAAGTTGTTATTGATGGATTGAACACATCGACTCTGGGCTAAAGGACTGATTACCTCAAAGTCCTCCTCATCTTCCACTGCTATCCTCTGTATTGGACTGAAGAAACCACTGGTTGGCGAAACGTTTCCTCAGAGATTCCCAAATGTTGCAAAAGTGTCTCATACTTCAACTTTTCGTCTTTCAAAACCATGTTCATTACATCTGTCAGACACAGCAACATCTGTCAGACACAGCAACATCTGTCAGACACAGCAACATCTGCCAGACACAGCAACATCTTGGGATCTTGATACAAATATTTCCTCAACGCTTTCTTAACCTATATTAAGTCAACTCCGCCTCCTCCTGTTACTAACTCACCTGACTGCAGTACATAAGCAACTCCGCGCATTTGTACATTTCTCAGGATTGATGAACTGAACACATCGACTCCAGGCTGAGGGACTGATCACCTCAAACTCCTCCTCTTCCGCTGTTATTCTCTGTATTGGACTGAAGAAGCCACTGGCTGGCGAAACGTTTCCTCAGTAAAGATTCCCAAATATTGTACAAGTGTCTCGTTCTTCAGTTTGTCAGTTTTCAAAACCATTTTCATTACAGTGTCCTTCATAACTCTGCTCTAACAACAACAAAATGAGACAGACTATAAATTAACCAGGATAAAATGGCGAGACTCATCCTGGACCTCGGTCCAAGAGTCCATATAGGCCTGGAAGAATCACGACAACTAAAAATGTTTAATATTGCAGATAGAACAAGGCAGCTGAAACTAAATTATGTTTACAACACTACTCACCGTATCCAGAATATCTTGCTGTAAATTTTGTCAAGCTTAGGAAACTAAGACAGTCTAGTACTAGAGGAAGCGAACACAATTCTGTGGCACCTACAGTAGGTGGTCAGGCCTCGGCCATATACTACACAGCAAAAAAAAAAAAATAGAAAAAGCGGAACGGGATGCCTGACCATGTCAAGGTCCGTCTTAGCATAAATCAGCTGAGGAAAAGGACTAATTCTACCTAAATAGTAAAGCCGTAGAAAAGGAGGAAAGTTATTTCTTAACGCTAATATTTATGTAATTTATGGTCAACTGAGTTCTTCTGTGTTACTGCCCATGCAATTCATTCTCATGTATTTGATTTATTCCCTGTACTTTATTAATATTGAATCTATTCTCATTGTAATTCACTTTCATGCATTTGATTTATTCAGTTTGTTTCATGATTATTGTTATTAGTCATATGCATGTAATAGTTAAACTGCTAAATGTAAAGTATTTGAAGGACCCCAGTGCAAATAAGTCACTTCGACTTCTTTTTTTTTTTGTGGGGATGGGGAGGTCAACCTAGGTAATTTACGCACATGATACTATGTAAGACAATTGTAATCCTTCAAAAATTGCATAAACTTATATTCACTTATTACCATAACAAAAAATTGTACATAATTCATTATCATTGTTACTCCCTTAGTTATAACATTAGGGGCCCAGTCCATGGACCCATTATGTGCCTCTCCATTCTTTTTAAACCGTCCGCAGGATGGGTGTGGGATGTATAATGAATCTATTAAACTTAGTTCTTCTTCAACTTGCTTATTAAATCGCTTTGTGCGACAGTGGTGATAAATTCTAAGATTTGACAAAGGATCGGCTCTAATTATCCGTGATGACCCGACCAATGTATCGACTGTTCTGAGGAAATCCATGTCGTTAGCAGTGATAGAACGACCTGCGCAGAGTCAATCAGTGTTCGAAACTGAGCTTGAAAGGCGCCTGTGGGTGGGTATGTACTTACTAAAGGCGCCTGTGGGTGGGTATGTACTTACTAAAGGCTCCTGTGGGTGGGTATGTACTTACTAAAGGCGCCTGTGGGTGGGTATGTACTTACTAAAGGCGCCTGTGGATAGGTACGTGCTTACTAAAAGCGCTTGTGAATAGGTATGTACTTACTAAAAGCGCTTGTGAATAGGTATGTACTTACTAAAGGCGCTTGTGGGTGGGTACCCCGTGTCCTGGTGGCAAAAGCTCTCGCTTCACAATGTGTTCGGGTTCGATTCCCGGCGAAGGGGTTGAAACATTGGACGTGTTTCCTTACACCAGTTGTCTATATTCACCCATCAGTAAAATGGGTACCTGAAAATGGGTACCTGGGTGTTAGTCGACTGGTGTGGGTCGCATCCTGGGACAAAACTGACCGTCCTCATTTGCCTGAAATGCTCTGCATAACAAGGGGCTTTCTATATGGTAGTATGTCACTGATGTCATCTAGGCCTGTATATCTTGTACATGTACTTGTAGTAAATAAAGAAATTATATTGTTATTACTAAAGGCTCCTGTGGGTGAGTACGTACTAAAGGCGTCTGTGGGTGGGTACGAACTTACTAAAAGCGCCTGTGGGTGGGAGGTTGCAGGAATGGACAAGGTCCTGACTTGCCTCGAGGAAGCCATGCTTTCCTATATTCAGCTTTAGATGATATATATCCCATTTCTAACACCTTTCAGCAAATAAGTAAAGTATTCTGTCACCTGTTATTTTCAAGCGAGTGACCAGAAATTTACCTTGTGTTAGCCTTTAATATTATACGTTTTCTTTCACTTGTACAGGTTATATATTGTAAGAGAACGTATCTTAGAGTGTTACTAAGATTGAGTTGTTGAGATTAGTAAAGAAGTATATTTAAGTAAAGTTACACATAAGTTCAATTATAAAAGTTTTAGGCCATTACAGTAGCTTTACATATAACATATATGTGTAAAATTACTTAAAATTACCCCAAAAAACTCCGTGACCTATTTCCATTGGGGGCTTTGTAATATTATTAGTAGCCTAGCCATTGGTATTGATTTTTTTTTTAAATATAGTCACATCGCTCACTGTTGTTAATATATAATCACACACTTATTGTTCTATCAGATTTAATATTCATTGTATTTATTTTGTTTTCCTCTTCGTTTTGAGGAACAACTGCAATGTTCCCTCCTAGATGTGACCCACTGCACCAAGGTACCTAATTACTTCTATAGGTGAACAGAGAAAACAGGTGAAAAAAAGACTTACCTTAAGTCTCCACCCGCATAGTTTAGCAGCGCCTTCTCAAACCCAAAAATTCTTACTCGTATATTTGTCTAGTCTATTTCCAAAGCTACCCAGTCTTAGCTGCAATGACCAAATATCAGCGAGAAAGTAGAAGCTAAACGGGATATTCCTCTTTAAACCTGGCAATTTTCCTTCCTCAAAAAAAAAAAAAAATCAACTAGATATATATATCAATTTTTAAAGGGATGGACGGGTAAGCCAATGGAGTCTCAACATAAAAGCTCCAGTGGCGGGGGTCATCATATGACCTGAGTCAGGAAACACTTGTCCTCCATCCTGATAAATCTTACCTAACCTGACCTTCCTCAAAAGAGTTCTGAGTGGAAAGTCTAAAATGGTGTTCGACCAATATGCATAAAGTGCTTTCCAAGGCCAACTAGAGTTCCACCATAAAGTCGATACAAAAATGAGCATCCAGGAACTGCTACTCGACCCCTGCAACCACAAATAGGTGAGTAGTGTGAGCGTCTGGCAAGCACATATTCGAACCCCCTACCATTCCGTTTCTTCCACGTTAGAGCACTGATCTCATTACCTGTAGTAAATCGAGTTGTCTTGCACATTGTCATTGTGCTCAAGATTTGACTTCTAGTATGAATGAAGTCTCAACACATTTGTATAGCATTTTTTTTTTTTACCTGAATGCCACCTACAACAGTCCGCTAATACGAATATCGATTTATGCTGTTAGGTGAATAAAGGCAACAGGAATATAAAGAAAACATGTCAGTACGTTTTACCGGCCATTTACGTTTCAGCTGAGAGACACCAGCTCTCATTTTTCGATCAAGTTATACTGGGGAAGACTCAACAGGACAGCTGAAGGTGTCCAGTCCCTTGATGGTTCACACATGCTGGTTGACTTTATACAGCTGAGAATTGTAGCCAGGTAAATGCTTTACTTCTGTCCTCCACGGTAACCCTCTTGCATTACATGGTATTCCCTAGAAGCTGATATAGAACTCTTGATCTAAGGAAATGGGGTTATCCTTTTCCTCGGACGAAGCCTGATTTCCTGCCATTCCCATGCCCTTCATGCTGAAGGGCATGGGATAATTATAATTAAATGTATCTCGGTCACTGGTCGATCTGAGGAAAGTATCCCCATATCCCATAATCCCAGCACCATTTTCCTTTAATGATTCGAAAAAGAGTATCCCCGTCGCCCATGAGCCCAGTCCCCACTACCTCAGTGCACGCAAAATAAGGGGAAGGAGGAATAATATGAGGTGCGGCATAAGTTTTTAAAGCAGATAAATATTAGCGTTGAAAATTTGAAGCCGATTGGATTAGGTGTTTTCTAGTTATGAAAGAAATCTTGCAGATAAAAAAATAATTGTCAACCACCCAAAGGTACCCCTTTGGGGACGCCTGATTATATAATATTATACTAAAATAGGTTTGCCGTAGCGTCCATTTAGGTGAGATTGATATAAATTCAGTACAAACGAAATACAAAGGAATCATGCTGCTCAACAAACAGTAATGTTGGTCAAAAAAACAAAAAAATTCTTCTTGGAAATAGGCTACCTGCTAAAAATTTGTAATCCCAGACTACAATAGGGTAAAAATCAACTGGCAAAAATGGAGTGATTTTGCAGAGTCAATGAGATCGTTCACCCCCCATCCCCATCCCATTTGAGACAGTACCCAACAAATGCAGGATTTTCCCCCCCCCCAAACGTCGGCTATTTTTCCCTAAGGCCGAGTAGCCAGAAGCATGTGCAAAGAAAATGGCAATACTACTTAGTTGTCTTTGCGGAAGAACGCGGACATCAATATCCAATGGCCCCAAACCGCAAAATCCCTACCTATCTTTCAAAATGCAGACTCCGTACTCCCAACCTTTAAACTTCAAGTTTGTTAAAACTGTTCACATGGGTAGTGTCATTCGAATGAAAACTTATCCGTATTATAACGTTGTAACAGTAAAAAATTACGAGATAATTCTATTTTGTTACATAAACATTCCAGAAATTCTGAGCCATACACAGCGCGACCTGCAAGAAATGAAGTTTTTTTTTTTTTCTGAGGTCAAACTGACTGACTTCCAGCAGCTTACCTGTGCTCTTTATAATTAGTAGATCACTCAGAAACAAGCGTTTATGTGCTATATGAAGCGTGCTATATAAGCAGACGAGTGTTAAATGAAAGGGAAAGGCAGTCACAACAATGTATATTCACAAGTGGCAGGAGCCTTGTGACCCAGTAAGACAGTGAATAGAGAAAGGGATAGAACTACATAGTGAATACAACTCTAGTGAGTAGAGAGGAAAATAAATTGAGAGATGCAGAAAGCCAAGAGACAAATGAATCAAGTTCGAGTAAGTCTTCACTACAAGTGTGGTTTACTTGGAGGTCTGCATGAGTGTGTCGTCCCTCGTATTGTGTTGGCTCTGTGATGACTGTTGACTAGAGTAAGCCATTGTAGAAGGCCTGTGCGTCACCACTAATATTTCTTTGCGATTATACCCCCGAGTTGTCATGGTGTTTCCCAGTGAACACAGCGTTTATTAATTAACGCAGCGTGTCACCAAGCTGAGCTCTTTCGTAACATACAAAGCTCTCCTTTTATTCGGTTTGTTGCTCGTTTACACCTTTTTTATGAGAAAAAAATAATCCTACAATAAACCATATTACACACACACACACACACATATTATATATATATATATATATATATATATATATATATATATATATATATATATATATATATATAAAATGTCGTGCCGATTAGGTAAAACTTGCGATTTTAGCTTAAATAGCAACGCTCATCTTGCCATATAAGACAAGCGAAAATTGATCAGTTTTACCTAATCGGCACGACATATATATATATATATATATATATATATATATATATATATATATATATATATATATATATATATATATATATATATATATAATGTCGTGCCGAATAGCTATTGTAAAATTAGTCAGGTAGCAAGAACTCATTTAAAATTAAATCCTTTCTAAAATTTTCTCTCATACGTTTAAAGATATATTTTTTTCATTTATGTTAATATAAAAATTAATTTTGTACCAAAAGAACCTTGGGTAAACTTACCTAACCTTATTATAACAAGCGCAATTTAATATAGCCTAATCCATCTAAATATATTTTAGGTAAGTTTACAATAATTTAATAATAAGCAAACACAATGAAATATATTTTTATCGTTAGGTTCGGAATGATTTTTGCGAAATTATTGCATACACAAATTTTCGCTTGTCTTATTCGGCAAGAAGAGCATTGCTAGTTAAGCCAAAATCGCAAGTTTTACATATTTGGCACGACATATACCCGGTTATTCTTTGCAGCGAGTTTTTATCAGCCACTAGTAAAAAGTTTGTATGTTATACCAAACACTTTTTCGGTGCTGCATATCAGATATGTTCAGAACGATATCATCCAGTGTTCTCTTTCATTTTTTATACGTAAGGTCTCTCTCTCTCTCTCTCTCTCTCTCTCTCTCTCTCTCTCTCTCTCTCTCTCTCTCTCTCTCTCTCTCTCTCTCTCTCTCTCTCTTCTCAGGCACCTAAAGTCGGTACCTGACCAGCCAGGCTGTGGTTCGTACGTTGGACTGCGTGCGGCCAGCAGTAACAGCCTGGTTGATCAGGCTCTGGTCCAACATGAGGCCTGGTCACAGACCGGGCCGCAGGGGCGTTGACCCCTGGAATTCTCTCCAGGTAAACAAAGCATCATGAGTGTTCAGAGAAAAAAGCGTAGCACTGCCAGTAGCAGCTAAGATTTCATTCTGGGAGATGCTGGAAGACTCGGGTAGGATAAGATCTTGTTCGGATTTTTAACCCCGGAGGGTCAGCCACCTAGAATAACCCAAGAAAGGCAGTGCGTCATCGAGGACTCTTATTGGGGTACTCAGTCTTGTTTCCCAGGATGCCACCCACTTCAGTCGACTAACACCCAGGTACCTACTTGCTTGCTAGGTGAACGAGAGAGTAGGTGTAAGGAAGTTTATTAAGGTACAGGTACACACAAATATAATTACACAAATTATCAAACATAGTAACGTACGTGTAAATTAGCTAGGATAACCCAAAAGGGTCATTGACTTATTTCCATTGGGGTCAAAGAAATAGTCTTTAATAATATATATATATGATTTTGAGTATGCATGTGAAATCTCTGAAACTATCGTCTTGACGCTGGTGAGGGGCTCTTGATCTAGGGAATTGGATCTGTGTTCCAGTTCCCTGAATTAAGCCTGAATACCTACGGGTTTAGCGCTTCCCCCCTTTATAATAATCTGGAAACTATCGTGATTTTGCAGTCACTCGTCAATGCAATGAAAAAAATAGCAATTAAAAAAATGTATTTTAATTTGAGGGGACTTTAGCCCCTTCCCTCATGGCTGATCCATTGAACACATCCTTTTTTTGTGTGTTTGTTCCAGAACTCTCAAAATGAAAAAAAAAAAAAGGTTTTAAAATTGACAAATAAAGCCTTACAATACTCAGGGCTAATATCACTACTGAGCGTTTGAATTTTATTGGAAGAATTATTAAGTACGTAAGTTTATTCATGTATGCATAAATACAGTTACATAGATTATCATACATAGCAGCATATGTGTAGAGAACCTAGGATAACCCAAAAAAGTCATTGACTTATTCAAGTTATCACACTGATACAACACAAGGGAAGAAATATAATAGTGATCAACCTCTACAGGCAGTGACGGACCAACATTCTTGGGGGCCTGAAGCTTGAACTGTTATGGGAGGTATATATAACCCTAATTTTTAAAGGGGTGGACCTGTAAGCCAGTGGAAGTCCTCAGTCAGATGACCAAAAGCTCCAGCTGTGGGTCATCGTATGACTAAGACCCGCGTCAGGAAACACTTGTCCTGTTTCCTGACGAAACTTACCTAACCTAACCTCTTATGGTGGGGGCCTTTGCAGTCCCTTCTCATACAGTAGATCTAAAAAAAATTAATCAGTGTGGACTAAAGTGGCTTCTGGAGCCCCTCCAGGATTAGGGGTCCTGAAGCTTAAGCTTCAATAGTTTACCAGTAGATCCAGCCCTGACTATAGGTATTCCTCCTCCTGAGGATACCTAACAAAGAAAAGAAAAAAAATAGAAAATGTAGAATAAAATTCAGAAATTTATTCCTGCTTTTGGCAGGTATGCTCCAGGTATTTCAAGCACTGGAGAGGTTTTCGGGGGTCAACGCCCCCGCGGCCCGGTCTGAGACCAGGCCTCGTGGTGGATCAGGGGCATTGTACTATCAGTGTATATACACCGAGAGGTGTATATACACTGGGCATGCCTAGCATGCCCAGGCATGCTAGGCATGCTAACGGCCATCTTTGTAATTATAGTCCTTAAATGTAAAACACACATTGTAATTTTTACAGAAATAAATCATCTTGAATCTCTCGGCATAAATACACTGAGAGATGTACACCTTTCCTATATACACTACTGTGCATATACACCAAGATACAAATCTCTCGTTTCATATAGTATACACATTCTCTTATACTATATACACATTCTTGTTATATATACACATTCTCGTTATATATACACATTCTTGTTATATATACACATTCTTGTTATATATACACATTCTTGTTATATATACACATTCTTGTTATATATACACATTCTTGTTATATACACACATTCTTGTTATATACACACATTCTCGTTATATACACACATTCTTCTTATATACACACATTCTCGTTATATACACATTCTCATTATATATACACTCATTCTCGTTATATATCCTGGAGTTTACCTGGAGAGAGTTCCGGGGGTCAATGCCCCCACAGCCCGGTCTGTGACCAGGCCTCATGGTGAATCAGAGCCTGATCAACTAGGCTGTTACTGCTGGCCGCACGCAGACCGACGTACGAACCACAGCCCGGCTCGTCAGGCACTGACTTTAGGTGCCTGTCACATTTTCGTTATATATACACACATTCTCGTTATACAGAATTTGGTAGACACACACCTATCTGATATTATCCTGACCCTGAATGACTTTGAAAAGGCGATAAATGACATGCCCATGCACTCTGCCCCAGGCCCAGACTCATGGAACTCCGTGTTCATCAAGAACTGCAAGCAGCCCCTATCACATGCTTTTAACGTCCTATGGAGAGGGAGCATGGACAATGGGGTCGTCCCACAGTTACTAAAAACAACAGACATAGCCCCCACTCCACAAAGGGGGCAGTAAAGCAATAGCAAAGAACTACAGACCAGTAGCGCTAACGTCCCATATAAAAATCTTTTAAAGGGTTCTAAGAAGCAAAATCGCCACTCATCTAGATACCCATCAGTTACACAACCCAGGGCAGCATGGGTTTAGAGCAGGTCGCTCCTGTCTGTACCAACTACTGGACCACTACGACAAGGTCCTGGATGTTCTAGAAGACAAACAGAATGCAGATGTAATATACACAGACTTTGCAAAAGCCTTTGACAAGTGTGACCATGGTGTAATAGCACACAAAATGCGTGATAAAGGAATAACAGGAAAAGTTGGTAGATGGATCTATAATTTCCTAACAAATAGAACACAAAGAGTAGTAGTCAACAGAGTAAAGTCTGAGGCAGCTACGGTGAAAAGCTCTGTTCCATAAGGCACAGTACTCGCTCCCATCTTGTTCCTCATCCTCATATCGGACATAGACAGGGATATAAGCTACAGTGCCGTGTCTTCCTTTGCAGATGACACCCGAATCTGCATGACAGTGTCCTTCATTGAAGACACTGCAAGGCTCCAGGCGGACATCAACCAAATCTTTAAATGGGCTGCAGAAAACAATATTTAGTTCAATGATGAGAGATTTCAATTACTCCAATATGGAAAACATGAGGAAATTAAAATTTCATTGGAGTATAAAACAAATTCCAACCACACAATACAGCGAAAAACTAATGTCCAAGACCTGGGAGTGATCATGTCAGAGGATCTCACCTTCAAGGACCATAACATTGTAACAATCGCATCTGCTAGAAAAATGACAGGATGGATAATGAGAACCTTCAAATCCAGGGACGCCAAGCCCATGATGACACTCTTCAGGTCGCTTGTTCTATCTAGGCTGGAATATTGCTGCACACTAACAGCATCTTTCAAGGCAGGTGAAATTGCTGACCCAGAAAATGTGGAGAGAACCTTCACGACACGCATAACTGCGATAAAACACCTCAATTACTGGGAACACTTGAAGTTCCTAAATCTGTACTCCCTAGAACACAGGCGGGAGAGATACATGATTATATACACTTGGAAAATCCTAGAGGGATTAGTACCAAACCTGCACACAAAAATCACTCCCTACGAAAGCAAAAGACTCAGCAGATGATGCAACTTCCCCACAATGAAAAGCAGATGTGCCACTAGCACGTTAAGAGAGAACATAATAAGTGTCAGGGGCCCAAGACTGTTCAACTGCCTTCCAGCATACATAAGGGGAATTACCAATAAGCCCCTGGCTGTCTTCAATCAGGCACTGGACAGGCACCTAAAGTCGGTATCTGACCAGCCGGGCTGTGGTTCGTACGTTGGATTGCATGCGGCCAGCAGTAACAGCCTGGTTGATCAGGCCCTGATCCACCATGAGGCCTGGTCACAGACCGGGCCGCGGGGGTGTTGACCCTGGAACTCTCTCCAGGTATATATACACACATTCTCATTATATATACATGTATGTACATGTACACTCATTCTCGTTATAGTAATGTATATACACACATTCTCATTATATATACACACAGATATACACAACACACTGTGTATATTTGCTGGTAACACTAACTTTATATAGAATACAGGTGAGTACATCACAAGGAAAAGCATAAGCACGTCATCGCTTATGTAAATGAAGGTGAAATTACACGATAGTTTGAGGAATATATATATATTACAAGTCCCCCCTCAAGGAAGGTTCTTTGATGCCAGTGAGGGGATTTTAATCTGACGAATTGGACTTGCCCTCCCCTTCCTTGGATCGAATCTGAATGCCTCCCAGGCACTATATGACCCTTGTGGGTTTAGTGCTTCCCCATAAATATATACATAATGGGTTAACCAGGTCAGTGGTACCATCTTCAGCTCACAGCTGAAGTAGCCAGGTGTGATCCCGAAACGGGATTAAATAGGTGCACAGTGCTATGGTTTTGGGATATGTGGTAGTATACCTCATGGATTGCGCAATGACTAAAATGATGACTGGTAATTTAACTTCAGTAAATTGACTCTGTAAATTTGAATCTCCATTAATTTTGCTCCATGTTAATTTCACTCCCATATTAAAAAAATTTACTATAGAAAATATATTAAAACATTTAAAAATTTAATAAAACATTAAAACATATATGGCTAAGTCAGCTTAGATTAAATTGGGATAAATTACATTAGATTAAGTTATGATAAGATAGATTATGATACGTAATTACATTAAGTTAGGCTAGTTTAGGTGAAGTAGGTTAAGTTGGATTAAGTGTAGGCTAGATCAGATTAAGTTAGGTCAGGTTAAGTTAACTTGGATTATGCTAGGCTACATAAAGTTAGTTCACATTAAGTCATGTTAGGGTGGGTAAGGATAAGGTTAGTTAAATTTCAAGACTACCATACTTAAATCTTTAATTTTTAACTATTTTAACCAAACTATATTTTTTATTTTGAGAGTGAAAATATCAGGAACAAAATTAATAGGGAGTCAAATTACCGGAAGTGAAATTACCTAGAACCGTCTGAAAGACATCTAGCCCTCAGCGCAGTCTACAAAGAGTTGCCACAATAAAATGTCGCATTAGTTGCATCTGTGTCCATTTACCTAACATTTTGTTTGTAATTCCACCGTTATTACCACATTAGTTTTAGACTAACTTAGGTAGAAGTAAATTTAAGATAATCCAATCGAGTCAAAGAATGTGGCAGATTTCAATTAGGATTCTTCAAAACAAACAAATAGACAAATTAATTTTATTTTCAAAACGTACATAATTGTTACAAAATTAATCGACATTTATTTCATATACGTATTATGAAAAGCCCATGGTTATGCATTTCAAGGAGCCTACAACTACGAAATTAGAATTTGAAACTGCTTCAAATTGTTCAGATTTTTTAGGTGAAATTAGGTATAAATGGTAGGTTTAAACTTTTGAAAAGTAGAGGTGTGTCTTGTCTGGAATCTGATTGAGTAATCCTTACAGGCGGGTCCTGCTAATATAGCAGGTTAAGTTCCAGGCTACAGCTGTAAAGTGAAACATAGCCCCTTTTTTTTTTTCACTCAAATGCATATAAAAGCCTGATAACAAGTTTACACTATCATATATTAAGTGAGCAATAGAGCTAGGCCTAAAAAACAATGCATATACTGACACACATTACTTACCTTAAAATATTTTCGTACTCAGCTTATAGTGAGTGATGAATGTATGGTGGATAGCCTGAATATAAGAATGGGTATACATAATTGAAAACTGCTGTATTAGCGAAATGCTGTAAAGCAAGGCCCTCCTGTATTATAGCAAATTTTTACTAAATTACGTACATGGAATTTTTACGAAATTTGCTGTTGCAGATCCCCATGCACATATACTATACCATATTCCCTTTCTGTTCTTTCATAAACAGTACATATGTCCCTTATATATATTCACCTCAGTTGACTTTGAGACTACTATGAGAAAAATCGTTCTGGCATATTTTGAGAATGTAAGAATTTTACTTCAATATAATTTACCAAATATAAAAATTCCTATTTTCTATCCCCGCGAAAGATTTTATCTCTAAAAATATGATATCATGGCATAATGACCATTTACTCTTATGTATTTTCATCCTGATAAAGAAAACACACATTTTGATTAATTTTATTATATTGTATTTCAATACAAAGTTAGTCTATATTTATTTTACAATAATTTCATAGATAATTTACATATAAACTAATTTCATAATGCATACAGAAAGATGCCTTCTGTATCACCTGGATTGCTACATGAGCAATAAAGAGTGAACAGAGAAAGCTTAACACTGAAACTCTGCATAACATGGGAGAGCTTGCAGTCTTTGCACTCTGGAGTCCTCTCATTCACTCTGTTTCTGTGCACGATATTCGCTATTTGAATAAGCTATACAGTTATGGAGGAGGTCAGCTCATTATAGATATAATGACGTACAGTACTGTGTTTGCTTTGGCTGACTACATTGTAAAGTACGCGTCCAAGCATAATACAAATTATGCTAATTTTTTACATAAAAAGATAAAAGTATTCATCATTAGAATTAAATATCATAAAAAGGTACTGATGTATTCATTATTTGGAACTAGAAATAGTAATTGTATTTGTATTATCCTTATAATACAGAATGTTTTATATTTTTATATCACCACAGTCAAAACAAACTAAATAAAAATTTAGAAAAATTAAAAACAAAACCCAAGCATTTCATAATAAAAATCAGTTAATATTCACAAATCAAGAATTAAATCTATATACACAGACAACCATGTGATCAAATTATATGTACTACTGCTCTGTAAAGTACGTAATAGAGGTTAATTGATATATACGGCACTAATGACCTTGGCAGATAACTGGGTATATACAGTAGAACCCCCATATCCACTGATTCGGTATCCAGTTTCAGTTATCCATGGTTTACTGTGGCTCAAAAATACCTCTTAATTTTGAATAATAATGGCCCCAAAGTGCAGAACTAGCAAAGTTAGCAGTTCTTCAAAACCTAAGATAAGCCTTGAAGCGCTTCCCATCAGCGAAAAAGTGATAATTCTCCAAGTATTGTGCATAATTTATCAATTAAACTTTATAATAGGTATGTATAGGACTTATATATAGGGTCTGCTACTATCGGCAGTTTCGGTATCCATGGCAGGTCCTTGGAACATATCCCCATGGTTACAGGGGTCCTACTGTACCTTGAAAGAAGAAAAGCTCTCTGTACTGTGTATGTAAAATGACTGTTTACTTTGATCCCTGTTTAGGAATTAAAGTATTTTTGACTGGCAATGTATGTGTGAAATGCAGCCTTGATGGCCTTCATGCATTCAACAGGCTTTAGACCTAACAAACCAACTAGCGTAGCAGTCAAAGCATCTCATTTACAGAGTGATATATGTACTACTGTTCAACAATACAGAACATCAGAGGAAGATGTAAATAGGCAGACTTGATTCATTAGCCTAGTTCACAGCTCAAAATAAAACATGTAAATTTAGTTGTAGGCATCAAAGAGGAGGGTGACTGCTTTGAATATAGATCATGTATAGACAAGGATCATGAGTGCACATTGAACATTATTAAGGTCGCTGAATTATAAACTAAGCAAATATTACTAGTAGCACCAGCAGTTGACTGCATTAAAAATAAAAAGCGACTGGATTATGCGTGATTATTTCTTAACAGATTAAGGTTGTTTGCATGTAGCCCAAGGTTAGGGTGACAAAATTTTTTCATAAAAAAATAAGTTGTTCTTAAACAAAATTTAAAAATATTTTCGAAACTTCAAGGTAATGGTTACTGACTAATAATACAAAACTTTGCCTAATAATTCATAAATATCAGAAGTAATACATATGAAAAGCTTAAGACAAAGGCTCTGCAAGCTGTTCATATGTGTAAATACTGTACCTATTTGTAGCTATAGGAGCAAAACTATGCTTACATATTTGTGTATGTTACAAGGATAATGTATAGTAATATGGGAATCTGTAAGCAGTGTTGAATTATCCAGTTATTATAATTAATGGCTGCTCACACAACCTAACTTAACCAGATTTACCTAATCCTACTCACCTTTGTTTAGTGAATTATTATTTTCATTATTATTATAGTAAACTGCAGAAAACATAACAAAATGTGTAGATATGTCTGTAGCCACAACCACCAGCTAATTCATCATTGTGGCAGCTACAGATTATTTCTATTATTATTATTATTATGTGCATGTGTGTGTAAAAATGCACCAAAGATGGATTTTGGATAGTTTATTGCAAGGTCCCATGAAGAGGAATGCCTTGTATAAAATCATGATTTACAGGAGAGATGTCAGGTGCGGCACCAAAATTTCTGTACCAGGGGAGGGTGTTAGGGGTGGCTATCTGGATGAAACAGGGGCTAGAAGATCAGTTGTGAAGAGGCATTATTATTATTATTATTAATTTTATTTGGGAGGCTGAGACAATTTATGGGGACTGAAGCCTCTCCAAGCATTTTCCTTGGTGTCGCCCCTGCCAGTCGCTGTATGACCCCTACAAGTTTTGCACTTCTCCATAAAATAATAATAATAATAATAATAATAAAAATACAGGCAAGCTCATTTTGATTGCATAATAGCATGGATTAAATATCTTAGCTATTTTGTCTCTGATATTTAATATTCAATAATACAGTAGAAGGTTTTGGAGGTAAAAAGTATTAAATGATAAAGGTTAACTGTCTGAAATTTTCACATAGGGAAATACAACATACAATGAGAGATGTTGAAAATCTGCCCCTGGAATACACAACAGTATAATCTGCCTTCTTGCAGCATAAATTGATATGTCACTGCAAGATATATAATAAAAACTATTAATATATCATACCATATTTTTTCCCAAATCAGTGTAAAAAGAATTCAGATTAATCCTGTATACTATGAAAAATATTCTAATGCTGGAATTTTCCTTCAAAAATACTATTTTGCTAAAGATTTGGGGCAGTGAAAGCAGAGTGTACTTCCAGTCATCCCTTCCCTATGACTGCATCTGTAAAGCGCAGCTTCTCTGCTTTGAAACAAATTAAAACTTGCATTATAATTTCTCAAAAGTTAAGACAAATGCCATTGAATTGTTTAAAATAGTAAGTCAATAATATTTTATGTTACTTTTTCCTATATTATTTGTTAAATGAATCGATAAAATAAATATTTGTTAATATTCATACTTTAGATTTGAGACAGCTTAAGATTGTCATTTGTTTAATCTAGCATATTTTATTTCATGCCACTGCTGAGAGGTGTGCATCTCTCAGTGTATATATACTATATTCTGAAAGTTTACTTTAATCCATATTTTATTGATTAAAGTATCCTTGACTGATGGTGTACAAATGACATGATGCAACCTTAATGATCCTCGTGTATCTAACAGGGTTTAATTAAACATAACAAACCAAATCAACTTTCATACTTGTGTGGATGACTCGAAAAAAAAGGTGTCGAGGTTTTAGGCATAAATAGCGTGTTTTTAGTGACCACAGTACTAGAACATTAGCTTTTTATATTTTTTTAATAAGTTACAGTATTCCAAACTTTGTCATCAGTATTTCTTAAGTTTTCCGTCATACATGCATTTACACTTTACAGGCTGCAATTTCTTGAGAATAAAATTACATTTTTTCAGACTTTTATTTACAAATCCAGCATCAGCATTAACTTTAGGCAACTTCTTAAAAATGTCAGATTGAATCATCTTTGCAGCTATAGTTAAATTTATACCCAGTAGATCATCGACAACAGCCCCTCAGGGAGGAAAGCACACCAGATTTTTAATCACACAGAAGATCACACCATCTTTTTTTTATGATCCCTTTTTTTCTTGCACATTGCTTTTCAGTGCAGTATTGTGTGTGTAGATGCTGGATCAAACAAGACTGATGATTAATGTTAAATGTCCAATAACCAATTGCCAGGTAACCTACCTCTTTCTTCATCTTCAGCTTTCACCTATAAGCCACCAACATTAGGAAAGAAAAGTGACTTATTACTTTTTGGGGGGGTATTTATCGAGTAATGACTGAGTCGAATAAGGGGGGAAAAGTGAGAAGTCAGGTAAAGGCAGTGGAAGCTAAGAAGAGAAATATGGCCACAACTTTGACTTATAAAAAGAAAAGAAAATAACATCACTTTGTTTCTTACTAGTTCTCTAATTCAGAATGATTATTGAAGAATATTGTCAGATGTGTTTCATTTATTTTTGCATGGCAGCCTGAATAATATTTCCTAATTAAAGGTTTCACCTATCCAGAGTGCTAGTGTTAAGTCTTCAGTGTTTCACCACAGGTGATATCACAGATGCAGTGTGTATATGTATATATATATAGTATATATATGTATATGTATACTATCAACACTTGGTCCTATTATCTCTACATGCCACATATCAATACTGTTCTGTATCGTCACCCTAGCTCTAATAATTTTAAGTATAAATAAAAGCTTAAGCAGTAAATTAAATTCATGGGGTCCCAAACCTACAAATGAGTCGAGTTTCTGGCACTTCAATTTAGTTCATTCGTATAGAAAATATATTAAACACATTTGAACTGCAGAATGTAAAACTCTGACCTAAGTGTCCCATTTGGAAGTGCAGTTGTGTGTAGCTTGGGTTGTTTGTAAGTTCAGGGCCTCCTGTATATTGGAAGAAATATTTAATGCATAAAACATCTTCAATAAACATTTTTGCCTGTAGTGCTGCACATCAGCACTTTATTCCTGTAGGCATATTTAAATGCCTCTAAATCGCTCATTAACGTAACACTTGCTAAATTTTGTTACTGTCACGCTGAGCTCTTGATATACGTAGCTGCAAAATATATGCATGTGAATAAACAATTGCTAAATTGTTTTTATTAACTAAGGGTTCACTAAATTTTGTAATACAGTAAATATTTTAGCATTACTGTGTATTTCAAATAGCAATTAAGCATATTAAAAGAAAATTGCATGTGTCCAGGAACTGGAATCCATATGAAATTGACATGACATTAACATTTTCATTGCCATGAAAGCAGTACAAACCGTTAACCTTAGTATGTGACACAATGTATCTTGTAAATTATTACAGAACATTGTACTAGATTAAAGGGTCATTTGGCTCTAGTTTGGGTGACCATGTAACTAGATACATGCAATCTTAATGGCAGAATTTACTGTAATCCTACATAAGCATGTTACAAGTCTCATGCACAGTTTGAGATGGACAGTATTTATCAACATTATGTGCTGCCTTAGAGAGTAAAATACATACAGCAAACTCAAAAGTTTCAGATTATCTTCATAATATTTAATATTAGAAGATGACATTTGTACATTCATTCACTGTATCTCACTCATGGTTACCATAATTAACAGCTAATGAATAGAAAGAAATGTCAAAATTCCGATATTCCTGATAACAATGATTTTTATCACTTTTTCTTGCGTAATCAACATTTATACTGTATTTGCTGAGATAATGGTCTAAAGGCCAGTGCAGAAGGGATGATTAAAGTTTTTCATAATACCATACTCTATTTTAGATCAATTAGAAGATTAATTAGCCATCTAAGGATTAGTTGGGGATGAAGAAGCAATCTCCTTTGTGTTGATAAACTATTTGCAAAACACACTGTAAAAATCCCATGAGGCTTGAACCAGAAAATATGCATGAACCGTAAACTTAAAATTTAAGTTTGTAGAGTAACTATTCTCTACTTGTGCAGCTCTGTATGACCCTGGTGGTTTAGTGCTTAATTTTGATTAGAGAATATTATTATAATGGTATCTTTAGAATGATATCTAAATTGCTGTATTACCGTATTTCGCGGCTTATTAGACACATTTTTTTTCCATAAAATGTCTCCAAAAACCACCCTGCATCCTCTAAACTGAAGGTCAGTGACATGAGCTACATATGTTATCGTACTTATAGTGTCAAATATTGCCAAGCAAATACGGTGGCCCAACAACAGCTGAAGCAGCTATTTTTGTATATACGTACCGATAGTCACTGACAAAGACGCATCAGTATGCACTCTGGGACCCTCACTATAGAGTTGCACACACAGCAGCAACTCAGCCACCAGTGACTGTTTCACCAGTTCAAATTGAGAGATCACCTGAGTGTTCAGGTGAGCCCTAGTGCTCACCTGAGCATACCTACCCATAAATCAAACGTAACCTTATTTCTGCATGTAAAATTACCATAGGATTCAGTGGAGTAAATATTACTTGGTATTAGGCACTCTTAACTTTTTTCTGATTATTACCTTCTAAATTGGGATGCATCTAATGCATTGGAGCATCTTATAAGCCACAAAATACACAGTATATCTTATATTTAACTTTGCCATTCTCATTCTATTTAAATGAGAATTTCATCTAGAAAATTTATTTAATTCTTATGTGGGAAGAGGAAATTTAAATTTGGAAAATTCACTTTAAAGTTCTGTAGACACAATAATTTAATTGCCTCGGACAACAGCTTAATATTATCTTGACACAGGTGATAGAGTATTGTTTGTTGGGAAACAGGACAAGTGTTTATTGACATGGGTCTCCATCAGGTGATCTGTTAGGTGGCTAAGCACAGAGGTGGCACTAAGGGGAGGCTTGGGGGGCTGACTTCAAAACAAGTCTCCTAGCCCTCCTTCCAGCTAGATAACCACCACAGCATAGAAATTCTGCCATCATCCCTGGCTGAGCATCTATTGACCATGTGTTACCACACCTGTGATACAGGTGTGGTAACACACCTGTATCTGTCAAGAGTACTAATGAGTGATAGAAAATCAAATTTTCAACCTTCCATCAACTTGGCTGAGTCTCACCCACTTTTTCAGTACCTTTTGTAATACAGCCAAACTAAATTAAAAAATGGTCTGAGTCACATCTTTAAAATAAGTCATGGATTTCAGTCTTGTTTTGGAACTATGTACTGCACTTCTTATTTGAACAATACCAAATGCCATCAGAAAGATGAAGAGCTCCTCCTGGAGCACGTTTAAAAGACATTCGATTTCTAATGCAGATGCATTTTTTATCCACCTCTGCTGTTTCCTGCCAGAGTATGGTTATTCAAAAAATGAAATACATTCACCTTGTTTATTCATTGGCTGTTTTGTCAAAAGTGCATGGACATCATAATTATATATTAAAAAAAAATCTTGAAAACCACAAAGAAATATCATCTAGGCGTTGACTTACCATCATTAATGTATTTTCTACAATAACAGTTAGAGGTGTTAACTCTAAAATTATGGACTTGTATAGCTTGCTGTATGAAGAGAATGGGTTTTGCGCATTTTTTGCGAACATAATAATATAGTTTAATTTAATCACCAATTGCATTGTGTTAAGCTCTAGCATATAAGACGCTGTATGCCCCTAGTGGGTTTAGCGCTTTTTTTTTTTATTATAATAATAATCTAAGAGATAAGAGCCACAACAAAGAATAAAAAATTGACCAGTGATATATTAATTGTGAAAATCTTCAGTTTATTGTCCCATTGCTTCCTATTACAAGACCTAATTATAATGCTTCTAGGTGATTTTTTTTGGCAGGAAACAGCACAGTATTCCCTGACATGGGTCTTGATCAGACAATTATAAGAGGGGAAAAAGGTGAGTGGAGACAAAGAACTTTGTCCATGGAAGCAAAGTGTGTATGAGAGTATAGTTATACCAACGCTCTTGTATGGGTGTGAAACATGGATGGTGAATGTTGCAACAAGGAGAAGGCTGGAGGTAGTGGATATGTCATGCCTGAGAGCAATGTGTGGTGTGAATATAATGCAGAGAATTCGTAGTTTGGAGATTAGCAGGAGGTGTAGGATTACCAAAACTATTATCCAGAGGGCTGAGGAGGGGTTGTTGAGGTGGTTTGGACATGTAGAAAGGATGGAACAAAATAGAATGACTTCAAGAGTGTATAAATCTGTAGTGTAGGGAAGGCGGGGTAGGGGTCAGCCTGGGAAAGGGTGGAGGGAGGGGGTAAAGGAGGTTTTTGTGTGCGAGGGGCTTGGACTTCCAGCAAGCATGCGTGAGCATGTTAGATAGGAGCGAATGGAGACAAATGTTTTTTAGGACGTGACGTGCCATTGGAGTGTGAGCAAGGTAACATTTATGAAGGGATTCAGGGAAACCAACAGGCTGGACTTGAGTCCTGGAAATGGGAAGTAGAGTGTCTGCACTCTGAAGGATGGATGTTAATGTTGCAGTTTTATAACTGTAGTGTAAGCATGCCTCTGACAAGACAATGATGGAGTGAATGATGAAAGTTTTTCTTTTTCAGGCCACACTGCCTTGGTGAGAGACGGCCGATGTGGAACAGAATTCTTCCTCCGTAAGCCATGCGTGTCGTAAAAGGCGACTAAAATGCTGGGAGCAAGGGGCTAGTAACCCCTTCTCCTGTATATATTACTAAATGTAAAAGGAGAAACTTTCGTTTTTCCTTTTGGGCCACCCCGCTTCAGTGGGAAATGGCCGACGTGTTGAAAAAAAAAAAATAATAATTAGCAGTTTATTTTATAAGCAATTAATATAGTAATTTTATATATTTTAAGTTAAGGTCCAAATGAGAAGCTTGTATAATTAAGTAAACTAATAAGAGAAATTATTGATTCTTTTTCAAGAAGGCAAGAAAAAGTTTGCTTCACATAAAACTGCTCATTTTAGTACATACTTTATATTCATTTTATTATATCTTATATACTGGCTCCTGAACATGCCAAAGCAAACACTAATAAATGTAATGTTGCAATAATGTGACTGTAGAGGCATAATGCCAAAAGGTAGGGATATAGACAACAATATGCAGAACAAACTTATGTTGGGACTGCATTTCTCTAAGAGTTGAGCTTTATCAAGTCATGTGGAGGCTACTTTTTACACATACTGTATACTCACTCAGAGATAAGATCAATAAAGAACCATGTATCAAATACTAATTACCTATTTTACCTTTTTATATTAATCAGCCAAAAAGTTCATTATTCAAGTTTAAACTGTTATTAAATTTAGAGCCAGATGTTTCCTATGTAAAATAGTGCATTCCAAGGGTTCTATTAAGCTGAAAACACCCTGGTTCTGTTCAGCAGTGCCTTTTGATACATCAGAATCATTCCCCCTTTTTAATGATAAATTTGTCATCTTTCTAAACCATAAGGTGTGTAGACACCATCACTATTACTCACTTTCAGCACCCTAGTGACTTCAATGGGGTTAGATTATTATTATTATTATTATAATCAAATAGAAGCGCTAAACCACAGGGGAATGGGGTTAGAAAAATGAACATAAGAAACAAGAAACTCGTCATCCATGACGTCACATCACTGTTTACAAACACCCACACACCAGGCCACAGACTCACCCTAGAGGAAATTAAGACCAGATTTCAGCTACAGAACTTCTCTTTTAACATTTGTCACAGAGGTTCAGCCATAAATGTTATGCTTGAAACCTCTATGTAGAACCTCTTTGACATCATCCCATTAGTTCACTGTTAGAGGAGATAGAGACAATGCATTATCATTTCTAGTCACGATATCTTACTTCTTAATTAAAAGAAATCAACAATTGAAAATTAAGAAACCAACAAAATTAAGGTTTACCATAAACCCAATAGTAAAAATGATTGTATACACTTCTCCCATCATGAAAGAAAGACAAAATGATGAGTCTTGATTGGCATCTTTTTTTTTGAGAGCTTAAAGAGTTTGGAGCCCCAATTTTTAAGAAGAAAGTGTCACCATCAGCAATATTCTTTCCAACAATTTCTATTACAATTTATCAAAGAATACAGATAAAGGGCACAGAAAATCCTAGCCACTCCCAAGAAAAACAACTCAACCAGGGGTCATATCATTCCAACAGGCAAAACCACAGACGTATTCACTAACAAGAAATGGTACTAACTTTCCCCATGGGCTGGTGGCTAAAGCTCTCGCTTCACACTGAGTGTCTGGGTTCGATTCCCGGCGAGGGTAGAAACATTGGGCGTATTTCCTTACACTTGTTGTCTATGTTCACCCATCAGCATAAAATGGGTACCTGGGTGTTAGTCGACTGGTGTGGGTCACAATCCAGGACAAAACTGACCTAATTTGCCCAAAATGCTCTGCATAATAAGCAGCTTTCTATATAGTACAGTGGACCCTCGGTTAACGAATACCCCGGAAATCGTACAATTATGTAAGTATAATATTTTAAGTGCATGTGGAAGTGTATTTTTGGGGGTCTGAAATAGACTAACCTACATGACATTATTTCTTAAGGACGTAAATTCGTTCGGTAATGGCACTTGAGCAGGCTTCTGCAATGAATTTTTTTCGTTAACCGAGGGTCCACTGTACTATGTCATTGATGTCAACTAGGCCTGTATACCTTGTACATGTACCTTTAGAAATAAAGAAATTATTATTATGTCAAAAACTATTTGTGACAGTACCAGACTTGGACACACACGATCAATCAGCAGGAAACTGAGCAGGCTGTGATAAGGAAGACATAAAAGAAACGACAATGAGCTTAGACACCAGAATTCAGGAACAATAGTATACTTCTATGACTTTGACTTCTACGACTCTTAACGCAAATAATCTCTCCATCATTCATCAAGACAAACATGCAAACCTTATGGTATAGACAGATGGCTAACTTATTAAAGAATGGAATCAGTGATCATTGGCTCAATGGACACAACTGAACAGAACCAGGGTGCTTTCAGTCGAGCAAAACCTTTGGCTTGTGATTGAATAACAGCTCGAGCTTTGACTTGTCACAATTTTTTTTTTTTTCAACAAGTTGGCCGTCTCCCACCGAGGCAGGGTGACCCAAAAAAGAAAGAAAATCCCCCAAAAGAAAATACTTTCATCATCATTCAACACTTTCACCTCACTCATACATAATTAATGTCTTTGCAGAGGCGCTCAGATACGACAGCTGAGAATAAGTCCCTCCCAACTGTCACTATCCTAGACCCCTCCTTTAAAGTGCAGGCATTGTACTTCCCATTTCCAGGACTCAAGTCCAACTAAATCAATTAACTGGTTTCCCTGAATCCCTTCACAAAATATTACCCTGCTCACACTCCAACAGCTCGTCAGGTCCCAAAAACCATTCGTCTCCATTCACTCCTGTCTAACACGCTCACACATGCTTGCTGGAAGTCACAATTAGTATTAAGATAAAATAAATATTTATTAAAAAGTTAACCACTCTTATCTTGCCTAGACTTCAGTAGTTATGTGCTAGGATTAGTCTGCCCGAAATGCCCCAGCATGATAGTGGCTTTCTTTGTACTTAACAAATCAAAATTGTAATTCCATATTGTAACCTTTGCAAAGAAAGCTTTTTAATCTTTAAACAATGGGCCACTAAGCCATCTGCACTGCCCCACTACCTGCATCATCAGCACCTAACATATAATTCTTTATTTGACATAGATTTCTTTATTTTTCTTGCTTCACTAACTTTATTTTTTTTAACATGTTGGCCATTTCCCACTGAGGCAGGGTGACCCAAAAAGAAAGAAAAAACTTTCATCATTCAACACTTTCACATACAGTGGACCCTCGGTTTTCGTTCAAAATTCTTTCCAGAATGCTGTTCAAGTGCTGTTACCGAACGAATTTGTTCCCATAAGGACAAATGTAAATTAGATTAGTCGTTTCAGACCCCCAAAAATACACTTACAAAAGCTCTTACAAAAATACACTTACATAATTGTTCGAGTTTGGAGGTGATCGAAAACCGCGGGTCCACTGTATACGTGTATCTTCTGTATGACTTTATCAAGCTCAACTCTGAGCAAAATGTAATCTCAATAAAAGCTTGTTATTATGTCTTTATACTCATTCAAATAATGAGACTAGTGGATTATTCTGTCTATGGTGAAGTCAGTTATTTAAGAAGGCACAATACAGATTAGAATAAAAAATATAAATGTATGAAGGTAAAAATAGGAAAAGGACTGCTGAGTACCAGAGATACGCACAGCACATTAAATGATGGTGAATGGACAAGTCAAAGCTTGCAGGGCCATATATTGCCATATATGTTTTGACAATGTTAGATATACAGCACAGATTATTTTTTAATGTCTAGGCTGAATTTCCTGACCCATTTTTTGTAAATTTATTTTGATTTTACCAACCCAAAGATAAAGTTCAATAATTTTGCACTGAAATGAGAGGCCACAGGCTTAATTTCCAAAGAATCACACGAGAATTTTTCACACAGGACATTTGAAGTCTCATTACAGCTACGAACAGAAATTTAAATTCACAATTAATGATAACCCCAGATGAAAGCAGGAAAATTGATACATCATTGCACAGTGATTCAAAACATACACCTCTATCTTAATTCCAACTATAATTTTTGGTTTCTATTATGGATTGCAGGAACTTTGTACTTCATATTCTGTTTAGCTTCACTAATAATGCCTTTGGACTACAGTATGTATTATAATTTGGCACTCATACACTTAATATACCATTTACACATGAATATTTATTCTTTAAAAATCAGCTACATAGAGATTTATTCCTTTGAATTTTATACAATTACCAGACATGATTAAGACTTTTTTCTATCTTTCCACTGAACGATGAAAAGCGACAATATTAACATATAAAAAATACTCCAATGGTAACATACAGTGTACCTTTCTCATGCTGGGACACAGACAGTAACCAACGCATCTTTGTTAATTTGTTTCACAACCGTCTATACCTCGACTAAATAAAAGCTATATTAAATATCAGAATAACATCACGACCTCACCTAGAAGCACATTAAAGATTTTCAGCATATACGTTGCTTAGGGAATAGAGAAGACTGCGAAAACTGTGAACTATTATTGTGACAGGACACAATGTGTTTCTTAATTTATTCTCAATCCTCACTTACCACGACCTATGGATGAAATGGCACATTGCCAATGTTTGAAAACAAAGACACAATTTGTAGAAGAAGCTTTCAAGGGAACAACATTTTGCTCTATGTAGAGCTTTATCAACATGATAAAGCATGTAATATTGCCAATAAAAGCTTCTGCTGGTTGATAAGCACTGCCGTCAAGTATGGTAGACAGCTTGTTACAGAGTTAATCTGTATACTAGATGCATCTCACTCTGAGTGGCACTTATTATTGATTTAATAAGCTCTACCCATGGCAAAACATCATCATTATAATGGTTTGCTTTACATAGTGTCTTTCGGCCATAAGCTTGTACTAGAATGTGTCTGTGTCTTCACAGTTTGGATTTCCATCAGCTTATTTAGCATGATATAACGACCTGCATCAGCTAAACTGCTTCATAGTTTGCCATTTTCAAATTTTTCAATTATAAATTCATAGTAGAGTTTCTAATTTTATGAAACAAACCTAATTTTCCCCTCACTTTTTTTCTAATACAGTAGTCTTTTTTTTTTACGATTTATTGTCCCTGATAAGGTTTCCTGAGGTACTTGCCAACATTCCAATGATCTTGCTGTACATTATTCAGTATGGGCAGAAAAGTTCTCCAAAACTAAAGTCAGAAACAGTGTTGACCATTCTTGATGGAAATGTAGACAAAAATATATAAGGCCATTACTGATTTTTGATTTTCAGTTTTGATATTTTTCAAAATTTCATCAGGCTATAGAAGATATGTTCTTGGGTTCACCTTTTTTTTTTTTAAACTTGATTCTAATGACAAAATTACCTAATACACAATCTTTATTCTTTAATTTTTTGAGGTTTCTTAAACTGATTTCGCTTAAATTACTACATCATAGTTATGTGCCTTTTTCATTTTCTGACATGTTTATAGCTGATTTTTTGCATTTTATCTAAAGCATCAAAAGTATTTTTCTGCTTTAAATTATATATTCTATATATGGCTGTCATCTACATCAATAAGTAACTTTCGTACATTCAGTCAAAATAATCCTGGAATGGTGGGAGATGGCTGCATTATCATAAGAAAACCACTCAATGTTTAAGACACATGTGACTGAGTGGAAAGTTATTGCATAGTCAAACTCTTTCATATATTAACAGTACATATCGATAAGTAACAAATATACTATAAATTATGAAGTACAGTATATAACCCATTTATGTCCTCAGAGCGATGTCTCACTAGCAGTTGAGATCATTTGTGTTTGCCTGAAGCCTGTGTCATCCTCCAGTGTTGATATCTTCTGTTTCAGAACACGAACCTGAAGACAAAAGATAATTATTAGTTGTATAAAATTATCTTTTAAAAAGACAATACAATACCAAAATGCAGTACGTTCACTAGTGGGCACTTGTCCTCTTGTTGTGGCGATTAATCTACAGGTGAACTATTGTATTTTTTGTTGGAAGTTTTGCATAACAGTTGTCATTACTTTTCAGGGTTCTTCAACTCTCACAGCTTGGCCTGAGGCAAGACTTCCTTGTTGACTAACTGGTCAACCAGACTGTTTCTGCTAGTAGTCTGCAGACCAACATGTCCAACACAACCAGTGTTCCATATGTGACACTCAAATTAACAGTATACTATAAAAAATATATTTGCAATCATCAGAGAACCATCAAAATGATGATTGACTACAGAATTATTATACTGCTTGTGACAATTATGAATCTGTAAAAATTTACGTCCAGCAAATATACAGTCATACCCCGTGTTACGATGCTATCATCTTACGTTATTTTCGATAACCGATATTTATAACGTAAAAAATTTGATTGTGATTTACGATGTTTGCTTCGTGTAATGACATTCGTACCGGACGTGTCCGCTTGGCGCCCAGCTGAGCGCGCACTCCAGGGAGCGTCAGTGTGCTATTGTTTACAAGTGAGAGCGACCACCCACCCACACCCACGCATTCATACCAGTATATTGTCATTATTCCACTGTTTTTAGTGCTTGCAACTGCTAAATAAGCCACCATGGGCCCCAAGAAAGCTCCTAGTGCCAAGCCTGTGGTAAAGAATGTGCAGGGAGTGAAGCATTCATGCAGGGAGTGTAGCATTTATGCAGGGAGTGTAGCAGGCATGCAGGGAGTGTAGCAGGCATGCAGGGAGTGTAGCAAAGATGCAGGGAGTGTAGCAAGGATGCAGGGAGTGTAGCAAGGATGCAGGGAGTGTAGCAAGGATGCAGGGAGTGTAGTAGGCATGCAGGGAGTGTAGCATTCATGCAGGGAGTGTAGCATTCATGCAGGGAGTGTAGCATTCATGCAGGGAGTGTAGCATTCAAAGAAAAAGGCCAGTAACCCCAGAAAAGAACTTGGTACCTGCAGTGTTAATGGAAGGGGATTCCCCTTCCAAACACTAGCATACTACTCCACCTTCTCCCCTCCTCCCGTCCTCCACACATCAACAACTCTTCAATAAATGTAAGTGACATGTTATTGTACAATATTTACATGTGTATTTAGGTATTCTTCATTAAATTCTGTATTATTTAATGTCAAAAAGTTCTAAAAAATATTTTAATTAACTACTTTTGGAAGTCTTGGACGGATTAAATTTATTTCCATTATTTCTTATGGGGAAAATTGATTCGTGTAACGATTGTTTCGCCTTAAAATATGCCCTCTCTGATGGATTAATATCGTAAGTCAAGGTACCACTGTATATTGTCTATTAATGAAAACCATGAGACTTCCTCAAGAGCAAGAATAGTACTGCAATACATTGGGTGATCTGGCTCACAGTCCCAAGTTCAGTCATGCAGTCCCTTCAAGGTGCTTTGCAACTGGTGAAGGGCTCTTGGTCTGAGGAACAGACCTTTATTTCAAATGTAAATGACAGGATGGTAGCACAGTATACCTCCTTAGATGGTTGCTGTTGTTGATTTTAAGGGCTATGAAGGCTTGTACCACATTAGACATGCAGTGGACCCCCAGAAATCGGCCATAATTTGTTCCAGAATGTTGTTTGAGTGGCATTACCGAACGAATTTATTCCCATAAGGACAAATGTAAATTAGATTAGTTGTTTCAGACCCCCAAAAATACACTTACAAAAGCACTTACAAAAATACACTTACATAATTGTTTGAGTTGGGAGGTGGCCGATTTCCGGGGGTCCACTTTATTAGAGTATGTCAATACGAGCACTATACTCACCTGGTGAGCATGCCTGTCCACCATGCCCATCATCTGCTGCTCCATCCTCTTCACCTTAAGAGCGTACTTCTTTTTAAGGCGATCCACGGCAGTCAAAAGTGCTCTGTGAAAAGACATTAAACTGATTATTGTGACCCCAAAAAAATATTTTCACTCAGTGTGTCATAAAGTTTCTCACTTTCTGCTAACACAATTTTAATGTGATATAAAATATAATGTAATTTGAGAATACTCTACTAGTGTAATTCATGTAATGAAAGAAGTTATTTTGGGCTTGGTAATTCCAGTGAGCACATTTTTAATGATTTAGAATACATGCATTAAGTTAAAAGAAAATAAGCATCATAACAAGAGATACAACTTATTGGTACTATATGCAGGCCATCCATAGAAAAAAAAATATTGGCAAAGTGGTTACCACAAATATTTAGAGATTACTGCCTAATAAATTTAGCTTCACAAACTTGTATTAATATATCAGGAAATAGTCATGATTTAATTAATTACAGCCTCTCCTCACTTAGCGACGTACTTGTTTACTGACGACTCAGACTTACGACGGGCTCTCTGACCAGTATGCATACCTAAATAGTGTATATTAGAGCTGACCAGTATGCATACCTAAATAGTGTATATTAGAGCTGATTTCCTCCTCTATTCTGTTTATTATAATATACTACTGTATCACCATTTAAAAATATGCAGTGGACCCCCGGAGTTCATCATTAATTCGTTCCAGAATGCTGCTCAAGTGCCGTTATCGAACGAATTTGTTCCCATAAGGAATAATGTAAATTAGATTAGTCCTTTTAGACACCCAAAAATACACTTACAAAAGCACTTACAAAAATACACTTACATAATTGTTTGAGTTTGGAGCAGTACGAACTCCGGGGTCCACTGTATGTACTGCTAAAAATGTTATAAATGGTAAAAGGTGACATTAAAACAATATCAAAGATGGCTGACACAAGCCCACTACTATTATAGTATGTTCCTCACTTATCACCAAATTTGTTTACTGACGTGGTATTAGGAACGGAACTCCATCGTTAAGTGAGGAGAGGCTGTACAGTTTAAATATGATATCTGACCAAAGCCTCACCCATTTGCTTTCTTCAGATCATTGATAAATTCTTGTGATTGCATGTGTCTCGCTTCAGAATTCTTGGTCACTTTCTCAAGGGTAGTGACAAGATCTTGTACCCGAGCCTTCAGTTGTCTTTCCCGTCTCAGGGCTTCTATGATCTCTGGAGATGATGAGTCTACACCACTGTCACCATCACCTTCACCATCCTGAAATTACAGTGAATTAAATAAAGTATGTTAGGTAAATGGATGCAGATGCAACTAATGTGACATTTTATTGTGGCAACGTTTCGCTCTCCAAGAGCTTTGTCAAGCCGTTATGCTTGACAAAGCTTCTGGAGAGTGAAACGTTGCCACAATAAAATGTCACATTAGTTGCATCTGTGTCCCTTTACCTAACATTGTCAGTAATGCTACCATTATTACAAAATAAAGAATGACCAAATTCACAATTTCAACATTTTAAAAGAACCATCTACCTTATGTAAATGGTAAAAATAAAACTGGTAACATAGTATTATTTTACTTTATAAATCAAATTTAAAGGGTAATAGTCATGTTAAGAAACCATGATTTAGGTAAAATATAGTACTGAATGTAGTAGTAGTGTATGTAATTCAAATATTCACCTGGTTGCCTCCTGGGCGTGCCTGCGCTAATTCCGATTTAAGGTGGTCAATGGTGGCACAGTAGGCTGCTGCCTGGGCCTCACATGTCCCTACTCGAAGTTCTAAACCAGCTTTCTCTCTTTCCATTAGATATACCTATGAAAAAATTGAAAGCAGAAACAGTAAGTAAAAATTTGGTTCTGGTTAAAAACTAAATGACACCAAAATCAACTGAAACTATCCAACACCCCTTGTTCTCTAGCTACCTTAACCGTGACTGAGATATTAGTGGTCAAGTTCCTAGTTGATGGATCATCAGTCTCTCGAGATATATTATAACACATTTATTAGCAAGTGCTGACCCCATAGGGGTCATGCAGTGCATGGGAAGGGGGAATAAGAATAAATGGTTTTAAAGGATGAAAATGCACTGCTGCATCAGGGTCTGATGATCCACTGAAATTGCCACCTCCTTTCACTATTTTGTACTGGTTGCCAACTGGTTTTTCAGCTACTTAGCTACCACTGGAAGGCTTTGGTCACAGACAGTGAAACATGACTAGAAAAAATGGAGGTGAACTGAGCAAAAATTTGAGATAGGTCATACTTGGGTCCTAGAGAGATAAGTGGAAGTATAAAAGGATGCTGGTTGTGTTCCCAGTAAGTTATCAGGCTGTGATGCAGAAGTGCATTTTCCATCCCTCAAAAGCATCTGTAGTACTAGTAACATATTGTATTCATTAGGTTTCAGTCCTGGATTATTTAAATGTTCAAGAATGTGGTTCCAAGAATAACTCCCCTTTCCATTTAACATAGCAGCACTGTATGTAGTATGTGGGTTTAGTACTTAGTGTTTATTTATTTTATTAACCCTTTGGGGGTCTGTGCCGTACTAGTACATTTTACGAGCAGGGGTTGGTGCCGTACTAGTACACGTAAATTCTAGCGGCCTCAAATTAAGTGGGAAACGGCTGGTAGCCCTACATATGAAAGAATGGGTCTATGTGGTCAGTGTGCGCAGTATAAAAAAAATCCTGCCCCACACACTGCATAATGAGAGAAAAAAACTCCAACCGTTTTTTTCGTTTAAAACAGCGACTTTGCAGTCTATTATTTTCGTATGGTATTTATTGATATATTCTCGTTTTCTTGGTCTCATTTGATATAATGGAAGATATATTACAGAAATAGAGATGATTTTGATTGGTTTGACAATGACAAGTACCTTGAAATTGAGCTCAAAGTAGCAAAAATGTTCGATTTTTTACGATGTTCAAGAGTAAACAAATCACACCATGCGTCCAATATACATCAACTGGCGAGTCTAATATTCATGCACAAATGCTCTGATATTATTTATACCATTTATACAATGATGCAGTTGTATACATAACAGTAAATCTTCTATTTTTTTGTGAGAATAAAAATTAAAAATGAAAAGCAAAAGTAATGTAAGAGGGGCCTGGAGACGTGACTAATGAACAGATTAGATGTTATTTTAGAGCCAGGAATGTCTGCCTTGTTTATTCTGGACCCTATTTTAAAATTGGCATCGTTTGAAATTTGTGTGAAATTGGCCAAATTGCCATTTTCTGACCACTATTTCGGGTAGTTGAAATTGGTAAATAGGCAGTTTCTTGTACTCAATCAATAGAAGAAATGGAGTTCTAGCGAAATAGCTATAATTTTAGTAGACTGAAACATTGGAATTTGCCGAAAATAGGGCTCAAAGTGGGCGAAATCGCCGATGCATAAATGTCATCAATACCGCTAACTTCGTGAAAGCATAATTCCGTTAGTTTTTTATAAAATTTCATAATTTTGGTGGCATTATGATCGGAAAAAGATTCTCTATCATTCCATAAGAAAAAATTATTTTTTTTTTCCAAAAAAAATCGACCCCAGGAACAGGTTTCCGAGAAGGCCTGTCGACCCCCAAAGGGTTAATACATTGGCCGATTCCCACCAAGGCAGGGTGGCCCAAAAAAGATACTTTCATCATCATTCACTCCATCACTGTCTTGCCAGAGGCGTGTTTACACTACAGATATTAACACCCCTCCTTCAGAGTGCAGACACTGTACTCCCCATCTCCATGACTCAAGTCCGTCCTGCCGGTTTCCCTGAATCCCTTCATAAATGTTACTTTGCTCACACTCCAACAGCATGTCAAGTATTAAAAACCATTTGTCTCCATTCACTCCTATCAAATACGCTCACGCATGCTTGCTGGAAGTCCAAGCCCCTCGCACACAAAACCTCCTTTACCTCCTCCCTGCAACCTTTCCTAGGCCGACCCTTACCCCACCTTCCCTCCACTACAGAATCTCCAAAAAGCACAGTGCCATTAGCAAAGAGCAACTGTGACAACTCCCACTTTGTGTTAGATTCTTTATCTTTTAACCTCATACCTCTTGCCAAGACCCAGGCATTCACTTCTCTTACAACCCCATCTATAAATATATTGAACAACCACGGTGACATCACACATCCTTGTCTAAGGCCTACTTTTACTGGGAAATAATCTCCCTTTCCCATACATACTCTAACCTGAGCCTCACTATCCTCATAAAAACTCTTCACTGCTTTCAGTAACCTACCTCCTATTCCATACACCTGCAACATCTGCCACATTGTCCCCCTATCCACCCTGTCATATGCCTTTTCTAAATCCATAAATGCCACAAAAACCTCTTTACCCTTATCTAAATACTGTTCACCTATATTTTATACTGTAAACACTTGGTCTACACACCCCCTACCTTTCCTAAACCCTTGTTCATCTGCTATCCTACTCTCCGTCTTACTCTTAATTCTTTCAATAATAATTCTACCATACACTTTACCAGATATACTCAACAGACTTCTTCCCCTATAATTTTTGCACTCTCTTTTGTCCCCTTTGCTTTTATACAAAAGCACTATGCACACTCTCTGCCAATCCCTAGGTACCTTATCCTCTTCCATACATTTATTAAATAATAGCACCAACCACTCCAAAACTATATCCCCACCTGCTTTTAACATTTCTGTCTTTATCCCATCAATCCCAGCTGCCTTACCCCTTTCACTCTACCCACTGCCTCACGAACTTTCCCCACACTCACAACTGGCTCTTCCTCACTCCTACAAGATGTTATTCCTCCTTGCCATATATATCAACATTTAACAATTCCTCAAAATATTCTCTCCATCTTCCTGATACCTCTAACTCTCCATTTAATAACTCTCCTCTCCTATTTTTAACTGTCAAATCCATTCGTTCCCTAGGCTTCCTCAACTTATTAATCTTGCTCCAAGACTTGTTCTTATTTTCAACAAAATTTGTTGATAACATCTCACCCAATCTCTCATTTGCTCTCTTTTTACATTGCTTCACCACTCTCTTAACCTCCCTTTTTCTCTCCATATAATCTTCCCTCCTTGCATCACTTCTACTTTGTAAAAACGTCTCATATGCTAACTTTTTCTCCCTTACTACTCTCTTTACAAAATCATTCCACCAATCACTCTTCATCCCTCCCGCACCCACTTTCCTGTAACCACAAACTTCTGTTGAACACTCTAACACTACATTTTTAAACCTACCCCATACATCTTCGACCCCATTGCCTATACTCTCACTAGCCCATCTATCATCCAATAGTTGTTTATATCTTACTCAAACTGCTTCCTCTTTTAGTTTATAAACCTTCACCTCTCTCTTACTTGCTGCTTCTATTTTCCTTGTATCCCATCTACCTTTTACTCTCACTGTAGCTACAACTAAAAAGTGATCTGATATATCTGTGGCCCCTCTATAAACATGTACATCCTGAAGTCTACTCAACAGTCTTTTATCTACCAATACGTAGTCCAACAAACTACTGTCATTATGCCCTACATCATATCTTGTATACTGTACGTACTTATTTATCCTCTTTTTCTTAAAATATGTATTACCTATAACTAAACCCCTTTCTATACAAAGTTCAATCAAAGGGCTCTCATTATCATTTACACCTGGCACCCCAAACTTACCTACCACACCCTCTCTAAATGTTTCTCCTACTTTAGCATTTAGGTCCCCTATCACAATTACTCAATCACTTGGTTCAAAAGTTCCTATACATTCACTTAACATCTCCCACAATCTCTCTCTCTCTCCTCTACACTCCTTTCTTCTCCAGGTGCATACACGCTTATTATGACCCACTTTTCGCATCCGACCCTTATTTTAATCCACATAATCTTTGAATTTATACATTTATATTTGCTCTTCTCCTTCCATAACTGATGATTCAACATTATTGCTACCCCTTCCTTAGCTCTAACTCTCTCAGATACTCCTGACTTAATCCCATTTATTTCTCCCCACTGAAACTCGCCTAGTTAAGTACTTAGTTTTGATTATAATAATAATCCATACTTCCTAACTAGAGTTCATTATTACTAAAAAAAAATTTTTTTTATATCACCTGAGCTCTAAGCTCTGCACGATCTTCTCTCATTGCTGTAAGCTCCTGCATTAACACTGCATTTTCAAGGTCAAGTTTGTGTGCATCATTAAGGCTGAGTGGATAGTGCCTGGTGAGAGGGTCCACATGAAGTGACTCAAGAGGAAGCAGAGAGGATGAGACATGCCCCCTTTCCTCCTTTAGTCGGTTAATGGTCTCACGGAGTCGTTGTTCCTCTCCACGACTCACGTCAGAGTCAACGCCACTGGATGTGGATGAAGTAGCACTGAAAATATGCATTTATTAGAGTAATTTATATACAGTACTGTAATAATAATGCCTGAAAAGTATTAAAATATTGATATCCTGTAACAATTTTATGGCACCATGGAAAATGTAAACATTGTTCAGTCAGTCAAGTTCAGCACTGTTGGGTCTGGCCAGCAGCTGGATGGGTGACTAAATGGTCACTAGCTAGGAGGACCAAACTTAACACGGTTATACGGTTACATACAATTGTTGAGAACTCCATGTCATCATTAGTTCTGTTTGTCAAGCCATGATTAAGAACATTATCTTATGACAATACTTAGCTATGGCTATTCTTAGGATTAAAGTATGCAAGGGCTTACTCCAGGAGCTTCCTTCCATCAGCAAGACAAGTAATTTACCAGTAAAGATATGCATCAAGAAGATCAGAGCATTTTGAACATGAAGACCCTATTTTGCATTATAGGGTATAGTATGTATTTTAACTTATTAAAGATAAACATATTCATGGATGAACTATCAGCTTATAAAAACAGACATTGAGTTTTATCTCTGGGCAACAGATGGCAGCATCTACCAGACCAAACCTTTTTCTCTGGATCACTGTGATGTCAGAGCACAGTGTGGATATTCAAAAAAATTTTTAGGTAGCCAAGCTAAAATTACGGCATTAGTAGTCATAGAGTTGGACTGTTCTATTAAGAATTATTATGTACATTCGAAGGGCCTTTAATGCATTTACAGCATTAAATGTTAAAATATATAAAGAAAAGATGTCTTGATGAGTAAATAAAAAACAGAACTATCATACCAAGAAAACTGAGAAAGCATAAATACAGTAGTCAAAATAAAAAATATCAATTTTTTCCCACAGTTTTGAGTCAGTGCAAAGAAAAAAAATACATTTGCTTAGAAAGATGTTGCCATACCTAGTATTATGGCTAATGCCAGCTTCATTCCAGCTCTCTGCATCAGAATGCTGAGCTTCAGCCCTCTCCAAACGAGACAGTAGGTGACGAGCAACATTTTCTGTTGATCTTCGCTGCTCCTGTGCTCTTTTCACTAAAGCCACAAGATCATCCTGGTCAGCATAGCTCCAGCCACCACTTCCACTCCCCACTCCACCACTCGTCCGCTTCACTCCAACACCCGCAGCCTTGCAGCTTGCTAATAATAAACCAATTTCACTTTCTAATAGTGCCACTAAGACTTCATAAGCCTCTATAGTCTGGTCTAAGTTCGTCACTGCCAGCTGTAAAGCTATAGAGTTAGATTCGTATTTACCCATCAAGATACTTAAATGATCACAGTGTGATTTAGATTCACTGAGAGTAATAGCTAAAACATCATTCTGTGCTTTCAAATGATCCACTTTTGTGTGAAGTCTTTCTATCTCCACTTCAAATTCTTTTAACCTCTCATGAGGTGCAAGAGCTCCGCCAGCAGTGGCAAGGGCATGATATAGCTCCTGGGCATCACTTTCTTCCTGAACACCTGCAACCAATTGCTCAGCAACGGCAGTTGTCCACACGCCCACACTACTCAGGTCTGTCCCCGTTATTCTTTGATCACCACTCTCGGCCTGAAAACAAAAATATTTTAATTTTGCCATTTCTTTCATGTCCGTGAAATGTAACAATAAATTAATTCAACTTTTTTTTTACACATCGGCCGTTTCCCACAGAGGTAGGGTGACCCAAAAAAAAAAAACACTTTCATCATCACTCACTCCATCACTGTCTTGCCAGAGGCATGCAGATACAGTTCAAAATACAACATACAGTGGACCCCCGGATTTCGTCAATAAGTCTTTCCAGAAGGCTGTTCGAGTGCCGTTACCAAACGAATTTGTTTCCATAAGGACGAATGTAAATTAAATTAGTCCGTTTCAGACCCCCAAAAATACACTTACAAAAGCACTTACAAAAATACACTTACATAATTGTTCGAGTTGGGAGCAGTACGAAATCTGGGGGTCCACTGTATATACGCAAAATTTTATAAGCTTATTATAAACATCTTTAAGCATCAGTAATAAATACATTTGCCTTGGCGCTCATGAAAGCATTATCAAGGTACAAGAAGAACCGCATTGTCTTGTCCATCTTTGACGGTTTGTAGCACTTAATTTGATTATTATTACATATTATTATTATGATTATTATTATTTGATGATTCATTCAATGACCATGTTAACTAATGTGCCACTTTTTAATACAGTATACTGTAAACTGTTTCCCCCTTCATTTTTACATTTACTAAAGTTTTCTCAGCCCTTTCATGTTTCTTTTCACCTACCTCTTACCTGTATGCTCATGCTGATGACAATCATTCCACATATTCTCTGATCCTTATGCACATTAGTGGCAAATGTTGCTTTCTTACCTTAGCCAAACTAGCATGTTGAGAAAGTCTTTTGATATATGCTTCTGGCACTACTTTAAGTTGTCAGAAAATACTTAAAAATATTATGCCTGATCTTTTTTCTCTTTGTTCCTTTTCCTCCCTTCATCCTATTCTCCAGGCTCCTCTCCCTGTGGTATTTTTCCTAGGGGCATTCTATCTTCTCTCCCTATTGTATTCTTCATCCTCTCCCTATTTCTCATCCTTTCTCTGTTCTCCTCTTTTAATTTTCCTTTCCCTATTCTGACTAATCCTCTCTCAATTATATCCTACTCCAATCCATATTCCTCATCCTATGCCTTTTGAAGTATTAAAATCTTTATCCTACTTTTCTCCTTATTCCTCATATTCCTCTCCATATCCTCTTCCTCTTTTTCCTTTTCTTCAGTTAGTATTCACCTTCTTTAATCTGACTCGCTCAGCAAGTTTACAGATAATGGGTGTGTCATCGTGCGTGGGCGTGTGACTCTCTGGAGGCTGTGGTGATGGTGAAGGAGATACTGTGCCTGGTCCTGATCCACTTAGCCCTGAGCCCCCAGAGGTTACTGTGAAGGCAACAAGGGGAGTGCCTCTCAGTCCTCGTACTGTCACTGCATCAGCTACCTGAAGTGCTTGTGGAGGCATTGCAGGTTGCATTCTTTGATACTCACGTAGCTGCAAGATTTTTTATAACAAACAGTTAGTGTAATGTCAATCAAAATATGAATAGGTCTTAGCTTAAGCCAACCTTTTTTCCATTTCTGGAGAGTATCTTGATATTAAATTTTCACATGAGTCTCATTTATTTGGAGATAAACATTATCACAAATAAAGTTTTTCTGAATATACTAGCTATAACTCCAGTAGCTTCAAAAACTAGTATGTAATAATTAACAGGTTATAATAACACATATATACCCATTGTAGACAAATGTTAGCTTCTAATTTCCAGCTTGAGTGCCATAGAACTTTCTCACATACCTTCTTGCAGAGAGCATCTCTCTCCTGAGTAAGAGCTGTGATGGTGGTGCGATGAGTGGACGTGTGGTGCTGGGCCAGGGCCAGAGCATGTTGTAGACTGTTATTTTCTTCTCTGAGTACCTTCACCTCTTCCTCTAGGGCACTGAGGGACCTGCAGGCATCATCCCCAGATGCTCGACAACTGCTGGTATCTCCACTGCCTCGAGGACATTCACTGACATCCAGGTCAGCAATTCCTTCTCCAGCCTGTTAGAAAAATACTTGAGTACAGTTAAGCAGCTGGTGAAAGGCTCATGATCAGAATTTAGGTACCCCTTCCTTCCTTGGATCAAACCCAAGTATACCTCCCATTCCCCAGGCACTGTATGACCTTTATGGATCTAGCGTTTTTCCATGTATAATTATAATAATAACAGACAGTATGTTGCGCATGCAGTTAGCTTACAGAGGATAGTGCCTCCACTACATCATACGTTAAATGATTCACATTGGTTTAGCACCTTCCAGTACTGCATCTAAATATAATTTTATTGTTATCTACAATTTTCATTATTTAAGAGGCACATTATTATTTTTTGTCACAGTTTATGAATATACGTACAAAGAATATAATAATTTTCAAGAAATGTAACTAAAATAAGGATTAAATTATATGAGGCAATAAATGCTCCATCAGAAAATATCTTCATAAAGAATATCTTCATATTAAAGTAACTTTAAGGAACTGGAGGAATTCTTCCCTTCATTGGATCGAAACTGATTGCCTCTTATTCCCCAGGCATTGTATGACTCTCATGGGTTTAATTCAGTTTTCTACAGTGAAGGATGTGTTAAGGAGTGTGAGTGACTGTTGGAAATGTGTGGTAGTCTTATGAGTATTAAAAATTATATTGGGAGAGCAAAAGTGAGTTGGGGTAGTGTAGAAATGAGTTGAGGGATGTGAAAGTGAGCTGGAAATGTGTGAAAGTGTGAGCTGGATGATTGTGAGAGTGAGTTAGAATTATGTAGGAGCAAGTTAAGAGGAATGTGGGAGTGAAACGGAAAGATATGGAAGTTGGAGAGGTGCAGGTGGGATCTGGATGGTTGTGGAAGTGAATGGAAGGGATGTGGGAGTGAGCTGTAGGGGGGGCATTAGACATGGAGAAGTGAGTTGGAAGGGTTTTTAGACATTAGGAAGCATGTATGAGGGTTAAAGTTGGAGGGAAGAGTGAGTTTCAGGATTGTTGGAGATGAAAGGATGTTGGGGTTAATTGCAGGTTTGAGAGTAAGATATTGGAAAGTAGGAGTGGGTTGTAGGGGTGTGGGAGCGAGTTGCATGGGTGTGAGAATTGTATTGGTGTGTGAGCAAGTTGGATAGGTGTGGGAATTGTATTGATGTGGAAGGTGTATGAGAATTAAATGTATGGATATGGAAGGTGCATGAGAATGACCAGTATAGGAAGTAATTCAGTCCTTTTTCCTTCTCTTTCTGCCTACTTGTTGTGCACTTTATCATAACTCACGTATTTGTACTTCTGTGGTCATGTTCTAATGAACCACTACGAATTAACAACCTTGCAGATTTATTTTTGTTTTGATAGTTTAAGGTCTTCCCACCACATTTAGGCCAGTATGCCCTCCTGCCTTCTGCCTTTTCTAGTAGTTGCCTGCTTTCTATTGTTCACCACTGGTTGCTTCCTCCTAGTTTCCCCATTTTTTAATACTATCAAATATACATATGGCAACTCTTGTTCATTTTGTTTATATAGATAATTCTAACTGAGTAATGGGATTATAATCTTTGGCAATGTAGCTCTCAGCCCAATACTCCACTGACTACATCACAGAGGGGTCATCAGTGATTTTCCAATTAAAAATTCTGTTGCCTAGAAGAGTTAGTGAAAAAACACAAAAAATTAAATTTGTTTTCAGGGTTTTATGGAGATCATTGACCTTGCCAGGAGGCAGTGACAATAGTTCTAGCACTTGTTCCCTCTAAGATACTTGCCAATGTGCTGAAAATTCATAATAAATATTAAAATTAAAAGGGATGCAGAGAATCGAATTCATGGCAGTTGTGTACCCAACACTCCTGACTGTTCCCTTTGAATTGTTACATTCATTTATTATGAATGTTCAAACTTATGACACAATATGGGTGTCCTTTGCCAAGGTAGCCCAGGTGCTACAGGAGCTAACTGTTGTAGCGACAATATTTCCATGGACAATATTTTCATGAAATCTTTCAAGAGTTTTTTCTGCTGTCAGAACATTTCCATTAATTTGTCTGCATTTACTAAATGCAAACTCTCTGACTCATGGAGATGAGCTCATACCTCAACTGCCCTGTCATCTATATCACAAGAGGTGGAGGCATCAGTGGCAGTATGGTCCCTAGGCTCCTCCATTTGCTCCTCTGATTCCACTGCCTCACTCGTTGAATCTTCTGTAATAGAAAATACCTTCATAAATGGTTATGCATTAATTCATAAGACCTCTAGCAATAGCTGGTATGACTATCTAGACATATTTTCCTGAGAATAGGGTTATACAAAAAACTATAGTAGAACTATATAAATTAACTGTATCTTAGGTAAATTTATATATCCTGTATATATATTGTGTTCCTGCACTGATCTATGCCAAATTTGTTACCAGTAATTCGATGGTTCATAAATTTTACTTTTATAACTGCAGTTGTGCTCAGTGCAAATAGCAAGGACAATATTAAAATGAGTAAGTTATACATTTCAGTATATTATACAATATTTGGGGCACACATCAACTGAAAAAAATCTCTTCAGTATTTGCACAATTGGTAAATCTAAGATTAGCTTTTAGGAATTTCAACAGTCATTCACAACATTATATGTGAGTAAAGATTTTTTTCACAGAGGGATGGCACACTGGAAGGTGCCAAACCATTGCAATCATTCAAGAATCAGCAAGACAAACACTTTTATAAATACTCTGTTGGATTCTATTAGTCACAGTCCATTCTAGGCAGTGGCCGCTGTCATCCTGCTGGATGTTCCAGAACAGTGCAAAATATCCTGTTGGTTGTGGTCCACCTGGAGCATGGTAGTACGTATTTTGAAGTTGATATAGTAGCATGCAGTCCACCCACTTTTACATTTTCTATAAAATATCAATGGTCATTTTTCTAATGTGTTATGGTACGTACTTCTGCCCCCCCCCCCCCAACTCCCTTACGTTTCATGGCGGCAGTAGTTGGAGGGTAGGCTGAGAGCCTTCTGCTTCACTATTCTTGCCTCTACCATCGAGGTAGTACTAAATAGTCCAATAGTCCTTTACAGACAACCTTGTTGTGGATTGAAAAAACTTCTACTGGCTGCCTTTACTCTCCCTCTTTCTTTCGCTATCCCTCGTTCTTTCTCTCTCCCTCTTTTTCCTTTCCCTCTTCCTGCCTCTCTACCTACCCGTGGCATCATGTTGGTCGTGTGAGAGCTCAGAGTGCGAGTACTCCTCCACCACCACCTCCTCCTCTGCTATCACATTGATGCGCTGCTGGTCGATCTTACGGGAGAGTTCAGCAATGACGGAGTGCAGTTCAGTGAGTCTCTCCTCGTAGCGCTGTGCTTGCGAGTCCAGACGATCTTCACTCTCACGTTCCACCCTCACCTTCTCCAACTGTGTATGTGCGAAGGTGAGAGAACGTCACCACTGGTTATTATTATCATTTATTATTATTATATGCATTGATTATTCAACGGAAAGGGAAGGGCGGAAGTTATTTCTAGTATTGTCATATTTATGGATACTTATTTGTGTGTGTATGTAATGAAGGTAAAGATATTATGAGGGAGATGATGTACTAGCACGAGGGAGATGATGTACTCACGAGGGAGATGATGTACTAGCACGAGGGAGATGATGTACTAGCACGAGGGAGATGATGTACTAGCACGAGGAAGATGATGTACTAGCAAGAGGGAGATGATGTACTAGCAAGAGGGAGATGATGTACTCACGAGGGAGATGATGTACTAGCACGAGGGAGATGATGTACTCACGAGGGAGATGATGTACAAGCACGAGGGAGATGGAGCAGCAGTAGCAGTGTGAGGGAGGGAGGGACTTACCTGGGTGACAGTGAGGGTCTTCTCCAACATGTCTCGCTCCTGAGAGAGAAGCTTGAGCCTGGAGGAGAGCTCCAGAACCTCCCCCTTCAGTGACCCCAGCGCCGCCAGCTGCAACTATGAACAACATGTGTCTCAGTAAACCAGAGTCGTAATGGACGACTGTCAGCAAATAAACAGAAGAATGGACGGCGACTTGAACCGTGGTCCTGGCATGTTGCAGGTCCAATGCGTAATGGAGGCTCGATCCTCCGTTCAAACCAAACTTCCTTTGTATTCTCGCCACAATAGAGAAAATACACTAAAAATAAACGCACTGGTTCCTACCTGATCCAAGGAACTGGAGCTATCCCTTCCTTCCCTCTGATCGACCCTGATTGCCTTCAATTCCCTAACATCACGCTTGATTACCTCCCATTGCCTAGGCGCTAGATGATCCACGTGGGTTTAGCGCTTCCTCGTGAATATAATAACATCGGATTTTGAGACATGTAAGATTTCGATTTGTTTTGAATGTAATTCTACTTTTAATATCGCGGGGGGAGTTGACCCTCGAAACCCTCTCCAGGTATACACTTTTGAGTAGTTTTTGCTGGGGTATCCTGTGCTTTTTGGCCAGAGCTTGCGGACTAGGCTTATAAAGTAACAATGGAGATTTACAGTGTAGTCTTGGTAAAATTAAGGCCCTTAGAGCGGAGTAAGACAGCGTTTCGCTCAATGAGAGCTTTATCAGGTCTCCTGGAGCGAAACTTTGCCCTGATGAAGGTTCGCGCTGATCATAACACACACCAAGTTTGTCTGCACTCTCTTGCTGCCACTGTGCTCCTGATAGCTGTCCTCTGTATGCGGCGGCCAGCACCAACACTTGCAACAGAAGCAGCAACATTTGTAACAGCACAAATTGCAACAGAAGCAACACTTGCAACAGAAGTTACACTTGCTATAGAAGCATTCTTGCTATTTAGCAAAACTACCCTGTGGTTAGATCACGCATCCTTCGCTTTAATTTTTTATTACACTGCTGAATTTACAAACACACACACACACACACACACACACTGAGGAAAGATAGGAGGAGCAGGGGGGGTGGAGGGGTTGTACTGCTTGTAAGGCACCGTTGGAGATTCGAGGAAATGGTAGGAGTGGAGGGGGGTAGAGAACGGGAATTCATAGTAGGTACCATCCAGTCTGGGGAGCATAAGATAATCATTGCAGTGATGTATAACCCACCACAGAACTGCAGGAGGCCAGGAGAAGAATACGATGAGAACAACAGAGCGATGGTGGACACCCTGGCAGAGGTGGCAAGAAAAGCACACATGAGCAGAGCGAAGCTACTGGTCATGGGAGATTTCAACCACAGGGAGATCGACTGGGAGAATCATGAACCACGTGGGGGTCCAGAAACTTGGAGAGCCAAGATGATGGACGTGGTACTGGAAAACCTGATGCACCAACATGTCAGGGACACGACCAGAGAGAGGGGAGAAGATGAACCAGCAAGACTGGACCTTGTATTCACCCTGAACAGCTCAGATATTGAAGACATAACGCACGAGAGCCCCCTGGGAGCCAGTGACCATATGGTGCTTAGCTTTGAGTACATTGTAGAGCTACAGGTGGAGAGGGAAACAGTACCGATAGAGACAAACCAGACTTTAAAAGAGGAAACTACACGGGCTTGAGGAATTTCCTGCAGGACATCCAGTGGGAAAGGGAAATGGAAGGACTGACAATAAATGAAATGATGGAATACGTAGGGGCAAAGTGCAAGGAGGCCCCATAGGACCCCAGACCAAATTGAGTGCCAAACCCCAGGAGGACCAGGAAGAGTTGAGGCCCCCATAGGACCCCAACCAATTCAGTGGCCAAAACCCCCAGGAGGACCAGGAAGAGTTGAGGCCCCATAGGACCCCAGACCAAATTCGAGTGGCCAAAACCCCCAGGAGGACCAGGAAGAGTTGAGGCCCCATAGACCCCAGACCAAATTCGAGTGGCCAAAACCCCCAGGAGGACCAGGAAGAGTTGAGGCCCCATAGACCCCAGACAAATTGATGGCCAAAACCCCAGGAGGACCAGGAAGAGTTGAGGCCCCATAGACCCCAGACCAAATTCGAGTGGCCAAAACCCCCAGGAGGACCAGGAAGAGTTGAGGCCCATAGACCCCCAGACCAAATTCGAGTGGCCAAAAACCCCCCCAGGAGGACCAGGAAGAGTTGAGGCCCCCATAGGACCCCCAAGACCAAATTCGAGTGGCCAAAACCCCCAGGAGGACCAGGAAGAGTTGAGGCCCCATAGGACCCCCAGACCAAATTCGAGTGGCCAAAACCCCCAGGAGGACCAGGAAGAGTTGAGGCCCCATAGGACCCCCAGACCAAATTCGAGTGGCCAAAACCCCCAGGAGGACCAGGAAGAGTTGAGGCCCCCATAGGACCCCCAGACCAAATTCGAGTGGCCAAAACCCCCAGGAGGACCAGGAAGAGTTGAGGCCCCATAGGACCCCCAGACCAAATTCGAGTGGCCAAAACCCCCAGGAGGACCAGGAAGAGTTGAGGCCCCATAGACCCCCAGACCAAATTCGAGTGGCCAAAACCCCCAGGAGGACCAGGAAGAGTTGAGGCCCCCATAGGACCCCCCAGACCAAATTCGAGTGGCCAAAAACCCCCCCAGGAGGACCAGGAAGAGTTGAGGCCCCCATAGGACCCCCAGACCAAATTCGAGTGCCAAAACCCCCCAGGAGGACCAGGAAGAGTTGAGGCCCCCATAGGACCCCCAGACCAAATTCGAGTGGCCAAAACCCCCAGGAGGACCAGAAGAGTTGAGGCCCCCATAGGACCCCCAGACCAAATTCGAGTGGCCAAAACCCCCAGGAGGAC